>PVJA010013619.1:0-41809 GCA_004027025.1 Myocastor coypus | reverse complement strand
TTCACAAGGTCTGCACCCCAACATAAAGCCAAAAACGGGGGAAGGGAAAGCTCAGACAAAAATGTCGTTAGAGTAAAACTGGGTTAGCCCATGGTTAATCCATATTATGGCACCTTCGCCTTCCACCATTAGCTCTTTATCTTGCTCTCATTGGGGCTGGGGAGACAGCTCAGTAGAATAAGCACTTCTCTGGCAAGGGCAAAGGCCTGAGTTCAACCCACGGTTCTGAAAAAATAAATAAGTAAATAAAAAATATTTTACCCTCCATTAAGAACATCAACTCATTACATTATAATAAAATTCAGGAAAAACTACCTATGGACTCCTCTCACCATTTCAAAACATATTTTAATAAAGTCTTAAATACATATATCAGATCAGTACATGTCCGAGCTGCATAGTGAAACTCCACACCAAATAAATATGTATATATTTCCCTAGGCCAACACCAAACTGCAAAGTTATTCTATCTCAACAGAAAATGTTCATTTGTTTATTCACTCAATCGTTGAGGGACCAGAGCCATGGACTAAATGACCAAACCTCCCCCTGCAGTCTACCTTCTGTCCCACCCCATGTCTGTACTTGGCACAGGGTCTCACTACGTAGCTCCAACTCATGGTTCTTTCAGTCTCCTGGTGCTGGGATTACAGGCAGGTATCATTACATCTAGACTGGTTTGACGGCTCAGCGCTCCCCAGGGGCGGGGCTGGCACAACATGTGGAACCAGGGATCGAACCCTGGTACCTGTGCTTGCCAAAGCAGGCACTTAGCCCACTGAGCTATCTCATCGGTCCTTGGACCCTGCCATCTAATGGAGAGACTGAAAATGAACACAAAAGCAAGTACTTGATTGACGAAATAGCAGCTCGTTAAAATACAGGCTACAGAGAAAGCAGCGGAATTCTCTTTGAAAATATCTTTCCACAGCGATGGTGCCCTTTGCCCAAACACTGACTTTCTGTTTTAGGAAAAGTAAAAATCCTGCCTAACTTTGGCAGGTGGATACTAAGCTCAGAACGCCTAGCCAACCCCAGAATGGCTCTTTCCATCAGGTAGAGAGAGAGCCAGTCGCTTACGTGAGGATCTTTCTCCTGAGTAGAAAGCAGACAGCCAATAATACATTTCAGAGTTAATTCAACTTTTCAAATTGCAAATTCATCTAAAGCGCCGTCCAGTGCCAGGTGATAAGTCACAGCGCTGCCAGGCTGTAAGTACCGCGGAAGGGGCTGGGGCTGAACTCTTTACACATACTTCTTAAAAGATGGGTACCCTGGGGTTTATATCATCAAGCCTACATAATCATTTATCGAAGCCTGGATTATTTAGCTGCATGTTGCTGAAATACTATTAATCATTCTTCTACAATGGCCCATCTATTGCATAATTAATAAAACGCAAGAGCTTAGGATGAAGACTCTGAGCCAGAGATGCAGGCAAACCCTGAGAAGTAGCGCGCTATTTTTGGTAGCAATGGAAGTCCCATCTTTAGAAGTTCAAGCCTTAACTGGAAGAATATGAAATGATAATTTTCCCTTTTTTTTTTACTCTCTCTTTCCTTTCTGTTTGCTGAACTTAGTCACTGGCTGGTGCTCATGATTTTACTGAGGAAAAAAAAAAAAAACAGTATAGGGAGGTGGGGTAGCAGACAAAATCATTAATTCAGCTTTGTACCAGTTTGCCTTTGGGACTTGCTGTCTCTGTAGGGTAGCAGCTTGTCTGCGGTTCTGACCCAGTTCTGAAACCCTTCTTAGGCCCTCTGCCCATTCATCTAATGGCCCATTAATTGCAAACATCTGAAATCATTGAGCTCTGGTTGAGCACGGGCGCCCCAGCCTTTCTGCACTGTCAGTGTTCCACCAGCCAACGGGCTCACCACAGAGGAATGTCGATGTTTATGGTGGCCGTAGCTCCAACTCGGGTGTTCATTGACACATTGTCCCATTTGTATACAGCCAGCCTGGCGTCTATCTGTTGAAGAGAGCATGATTTATCCAGTGCTATATCCTGCGACTGACAGGCCCAAGATTAGAGCTCAGCCCAGACCAAAGTAGAGGCCATGCCTAGGCCTAAAAGAAATATTTAGTATCTGACAAGCTCTGGTTAATATTAATTCATGAGAGAAGGCAGTCAGTTTAAGCTTAGCTCATGCCACAGTCTATTTGGATTTTATAAATCATTTTTTTTTCAAGATTATAAGGTAGACAGTCAGAGCAACAACAACAACCATGGAAATAAAAAAGACTTTTCTAAAATTGTAGAACTGCAGATCTAGAGAGAGCTTAGAGAAAAGATCTAGCCCGGGGTTCTAAAGGAACAGCTCCAAACATTAGACCCTCTAGGTCATGTGATTTCATCGAAAAGCGCAGAGTTTCAAGTGACTGTTTTTCATTCTTTGCCAAGTCTGGGTTTCTGATTTTTTTTTTTTTTTTTCTCACTCAGATCTAGCAGTATTGGGTCCAGATTCCCACAAGGCGACAGCCAGCTGGAACTGAGATCATATCCCCGAGGACGGGACACGTACTCTACTTTCGCATACCCTGGTATTTATGCCCACTCACACCTGCCCAACTCTGGGCGATGATGGCATCTAGAAGGCGGTGGGGTTATCCGAGGACAAGGACGTGTCTTCCATGAGTGCTAGAGCAACACCCAAGCTTCCCGCCTCTACCGTATTTACACTCCTTATTTGGCACCATTCAATGCCATTTCTCACAGAGGCGTGCAAGCTTTTAGGGAGAAATGGCCCTGCTATTTAGGGAGTTTTCAAAGGGCATGCCAGGATCCTTGGCATTACTTAGTATCAAGCAGTCTGCCTTCTCTCACGTGTGCGCTGTTAGTTCTAGAAGCACCCAAAGTGCTTTCGCAGTCCTGTAAAAATCCACCAAGATATTCGCTCCACTCGCAACTCCAATTCAGGTGGCAGTGACTTCCTGTGTGACGACCTTGGCATCCCTCCCTATCCCATGCCAGTTCTGTCATAAGCCGGGGTGCAGTTCACTGAACACTGCCTCAATTCCAAGCTGTGTGCAAACACCCTCCTCCTTACTATGCAACGCAGGACTAGGAGGCCAAGCAGCTAGATCAAAACTACACCCACAAGGCACGGCAGGGCCGGAATTTGCACCCAGGTTGTTGGGCTTCGGCCCCCAGTCTTGCTTCTGTATCCTGCCCTGGGGAGAGGTGCTGAGCTAAGCTTCCACCCTCCTGACATGTGTGAAACTGGTGGTCACACTTCCTATTTTGCTGACAATAAGGAGTCAAGAAAAAACAGGTGACATTTGTTGCTCAAAATGGGTTAAATTTCCTGGTAGCATTGGTTTAAAAAAAAAAAAAAAAAGAATCCTTTGCATTTTTTAAAATGTGTGTAGAAGCCTATATCTCAGCGTACAACAAAAACATTTAGTCTCCCCTGTCATTTAGGTGAATTTTGTTTGCCTCCCTTTCTCATGGAATACTGATGTTAATTTTTGGTTAAGTTTAATCTTGCCAAGTATAAAGCAATTTGATAGAATAAGTAACCTTTCATTAAAGTTCAATACAGTACTTAAGGAAAATGGGACTGCGAGCATTAATTGATAGTTGACAGCTATTATTTCCATGAAAACCTTTTATAGTAAAATTTCTATTTGACGGATTGGAATTTATAAAATTTGCATTTCACAAAGCAGGATCCAACTGGAATTACTGGGGATGTAGCTCTTCTTCAAACAATATTCCTCCTTTACATTTTCGTTAAGCATTTATTGATGGATAGAATCTTAATTTAAAGGCTGTAGCACAGATCTCATTGAATCACTTGTTGGCCGTACACAGGCACAAGTATTTGCCCTGTATCTGACTTGGATGAAACATGACTATTTGTGAATATATTTATCCATGGAGACTTAATTAGTTCAGTTAGACTTGGGGAAGATTGCTTAATAAAAGAATTTTACCTTGTTATATTTGTTTTTATTTTTAACACAATAAATTACATAATTATCACCGGGGCTTTTGTTTTTTCCTTCCTTTCAGGAACTTCAGTGGAAGTAATGCTATCTCAGGTTTGTCACATTTAGGACTGAAATTATAGACCATGGAACAGAACTCAATTAAAAGTCTATTGGGTTCTGGCCTACCCTACCCCTTTCCAAATATGCCTGAGTGGACACTGAGGTTTTATCTCCCTCTTTATGCCAGATTTTAATAAATGACCTGCTGTTAACATAACATAAAGCTATTTTCTCCCATCATATTGTGATCAAAATATTAGCAAAATTTCCCAAGGCTTTCTATCAGGCACTCATGTTGAAGCTGTTCCTGTCATTTAAGAGATGGAAGGTTTAGGGCCACGAATAGCAGAGCTACTTGAAATTAAACTAAACAAAGACCATGTCAAGACCAGAACCCAAGCTCTGGCCCGCTCTGCTCTGTTGCACTCCGAGCAGGCCATGGGGCAGGCTTTCAGTGAGGTATATGAATGAGTGAGTGGGTGGAGGAGACTCGTTATGGTTTGTGTCTAGCTGTCCTCCCCCCAAAGCCTCATGGGATCATGGGGCAGACTTCAAGAGATTGTGATTAACTAGTGATCCACTGGGATTATGGGCGTGAGTGCTGCTGGGATTATGGGCATGAGCGCTGCTGGGATTATGGGCGTGAGTGCTGTTGGGATTATGGGCGTGGGTGCTCCTGGGATTATAGGTATGAGCACTTCTCTCAGCCTGGGCTGGGTGGCCTGAGTGCAACATAAGAGAGACAGATGTGCTCTCTGCAGCCACTGTTGCTGCTACTCCCCACTTGTTCTTTTGCTCTTTTCTGCTGCCATAGAAGTTTCCTCTCTACCCTGTACCTCTCTGCCTTGGAGCCAGCTTGCTATGGACTGAAACCTCCCGTAACTGTGAGCTAACTAAACGTTTCCTTCCTTCACTTTGGGTGTTGGGTATCTGTCCTAGCAATGAAACAAGAGTAACTGAGTCAAGACCCTTAAAGGTCAGAAGTTAAAATTAATTTCTGCTACCACAGGTAAATCTGCTGTGAAGTCAGAGGTTGTTCTAGTTGTGTGATAAGGCACCGTTTCTTTTCCAGTCTGCCAAAAATTGGTAGAGAAAAATCTTAGCCAGATCTAGGACACACTTTGATGTCTGTATAATGTGATGAACCATCAAAGCCATGGCACTGCTCTGGGGAGGCCCATCATTTCCTGTGAGAGGCGCTGATGCGGTAGCATTCAGACATTCAAACCCACAGAGTCTCAAATGGGCCGAGCCGAACCACCTTGGTAGTGTACCTCTCTGTGTATCCTTCCGCAGTAGCTCAGCTACTATAAAAATAATTCAGCAGGAATTATAGCAGCCCCTGCTCAGCCACAGCGGGTCACCTTGAGGAGATGCTTGTGGCCACAGCACCAATGCTTATAGACACCTTTTCCTCTATGTAATCACTTAGGACAAAGTTTCTCATATAAACCAGATCTCTTAAAGAGATTAATGACAGCAACCAGTACAAAATGGAGTGACGATGACAAAATACTAGAACTGAGTTTACTTAAAACTTATAGATTTGCTTGTTGTTCTAAATTTCCTTTCAATATTTCCACACCACAACTAATTGGGGGAAATCACAACTGAAGAAGCCAAGACCATAGCGAAGGCAGGACCACTGTCCAGTGAAATTTAGGCAATGCCATGAAATATATAGTACCACCACAGAAGAATGTTATTTGTTCCACAGGACAATTTGGTACCACAGGAAGGCAGCTGAGGGAAATTTCCCATGAAAGTGAGGCAACTGCACTGCTTCTGTGAGAACAGCCTTGTGTTCAGATGTCGGGCTAAGTAGCCAAAGGCCAATTCAGTTTCTGTGAGATCCGAATAGCTCTCTTCTGACAGAGCTTCTCTTCCTTGCTCCCTTTGAGTTAAATAGTTGCATTCTTTTGCATCTTTGGTAAAGTTAAGATCACTAATATAAAGAGATAGCATCTCCTTTGTGAACTGAAAAAAACAAAATCTCCCTCAACCAAAGTTTAAAAAATCCACTTTGCCCACTTTGGTGAAGAAAATCTCTTCAGATAGTTCTTATAAAATGTAACTTGTCATCAGGCCAGGGACCAACAAAACATTCCATCAAAAAACAAATATCTTAGTATCTTCCGGACAGATAGCCTTTATCTTCCAGCCCTGCAGTATTAAAGCAGCTATGAGCAATGTGGAAATGAATGTACATGTTATGTGCTAATAAAACTTTATTTGTAAAAGCAAGTAGCTGCAGCCGGGCGTGGTGGTGCATGCCTGTAATCCCAGCACTCGGGAGGATGAGGCAGGAGGATCGGTGCGAGTTCGAGACCAGCCTGGGCTACGGAAGTGAACTCAAGGCCAGCCTCAACTGCATAGTGAGACCCCGTCTCAAAAAGAAAAAAAAAAAAAAAAAAGCAAGTAGCTGGAGAATAGGGCATAGTTTCTCAGTCTCTGATCTGTACTAAAATCTGGATAAGTCATACCTTCTATAAGTGGTTAATATGAGCTCACATCAGGGAAGATCTAACAACTAAAAAGAAACTGTCATGTCCACAACTTCAACCAATTAATGAGGTCCTGACATTGCAATTTAAAGATTCCAAATCTTTTCTTGTTAACAAATGTTAATCAATGTAAATCTCTAAATGAAAAATGTGAGTTTAGTCAAATATATTTGGGATGTTGAATCCACATTTTGAAACAAGTTAATTTAGTCAAGAATACCGTAGAGCATTTAATATGTTAATGCACCTGGAAAATAGAGGAAGTGTAGACTTTTCCTACAAAATTCTTTAATAAACCCAGTCCAAAAATGGGCATCTGAGATGAACACACATTTCTCAGATGAAGAAATACAAATGGCAAATAAATATATGAAAAACATTCCCATCATTAGTCATTGAGAAATACAAATTAAAACAATGCTGAGATTCTGTCTTACCCCCAAAAAAGAATGGCTATCATCAAGAAGTCAACCAATAACAAATACTAGTAGGGCTGTAGGGAAAAAGGAACCCTTCTCCACTGTTGGTGGGAGTGTACTATGGAAATCAATGTAGAGATTACCAAAAAGGCTAGGGTTGGAGATCTTATTCAACCCAGACATTCTTCTGCTGGGTACCTTTCCAGAAGAACTGAAAACATCATACCACAGTGATTTGCGTGCACTCATGATTATAGCAGCACAATTTATCATAGCTAAATCTTGCAAGCAGCCCAAATGTCCATCAGCTGAGGAATAAAGAAGATGTGATATTTTTACACAATGGAGTATTACTCAGCTATAAAAAAGGATAATGTTGAGGCTTTTATAGGTAAATGGATGCACTTAGAGACCATACTCTTAAGTGAAATAAATCAGACCCACATGTGCAAATATTGCATTGTCTTCTTAGTGTAAGAATAAGAAAGAGCAAATAAAATCTGAAAGGTATAATAGATACTGTGAAAGGGATGAACAAGTTCAATAGAAAGAAATTACTGAGATGAGAAGAACAGGAGAGAGACTGGGGAAAGAGATATATCTATGTATATAAGCAGGAGGCTTTGGATAATTGTACTGTGGATTTTTTTCTATAGAAAGGAGCAGCTAATGCTTAAATTTTTTTTCTGTTTTTCAATTCTATTTCTTTTTTCTCTCTACTTAATTGCTTATGACTTTTTTTCCCAAATTTGAATGCATACATCTGATAATCTGAACAACTAATTTGAAAATAACACTAAGCCATACAGCAAATACTATCAAATTAATATTGCTTTTGTTTAGTGAAAGTTTGTATCATTTGTAATTATTTTCTTTTTAAATACTATTTCATATTCTCTTTTAAAATAAAAATATCCAAGCCGGACGTGGTGGCTCACGCCTGTAATCCCAGCACTCGGGAGGCTGAGGCAGGAGGATTGGTACGAGTTCGAGACCAACCTGGGCTATAAAAGTGAACTCAAGGCCAGCCTCAACTGCATAGTGAGACCCTGTCTCAAAAAGACAAAAATAAATAAATAAATAAATAAATAAATAAATAAATAAAAATATCCAAAACCAATTCTTTACTGAGGGCATTCTGAAATACTGTTTTTCACCAAACACATTTTTGGAAATTTTACTTTTGGAGGCTTCCGGGTTAGCTCGGGGGGCTTCTTGGTTAGCTCACTTGTTAAAAGTGCCTTCTTAGCCGGGCGTGGTGGCTCACGCCTGTAATCCCAGCACTTGGGAGGCTGAGGCAGGAGGATTGGTGCGAGTTCGAGACCACCCTGGGCTACAAAAGTGAGCGCAGGACCAGCCTCAACTGCATAGCGAGACCCTGTCTCAAAAAGACAAAAAAAAAAAAAAAGTGCCTTCTTGGCAAACTCAGTCAGGCACAGGGGACTGCAGTTCAATCCCCAGCTCTACATGCCACATCAGGCCTGCCCTCAAAGCAGCCTGAGCCAGTCAAAAAACAACAAAAATCCTTCTACATTTTTGAAAATTTTATTTTTAACATAGAGATGCTTTTTGGAAAGAGTAATAAATAATAGTAGCTGTTATTATTATTATCATATAATTCTACAACAAATCTATGAATATAATACCCCTTTATAAAAGATTATTAAAATGTAAACTTGTTAAGAATTTACTTTTAGCTATCTAACTCATGATTCATAGAATTGGTTTTCAATTGGTTTTGAAGTTTATGACTTCAAAACTCTATTAACTTCTATTAAATATTAGAATCCTTATACTTTAGTCTGAAATAAGGGTTTCCTGGAATCATAGAACTTTGTATCAAAAAGGTTCACTAAAGATATCATTTACTGCACTTAAAGAGAACTAATTTAATATTTCAAAAAGAAAAAAGCATAGAGAAAGGATAGGACTACTGATGCAAGAGTGCCTTTCTAGGGCTTTACTGAAATAGGTTCAACAGAGGAATAAGAAAGTTATGGCAGGGCCCAGCGGGATGGCTCAGTAGGCTAAAGCGCCTGCTTGGAAAAGCTTGGGCGGCTTCAGGGACCGCGGTTCGATCCCCAGCACCACATGCTGCACCAGCCCTGCCCTCGGGGTGAGCTGAGCCGGCCATAAAAATGAGTGAATAAACAAAAAAGAAAAAAGAAAAGAAAAGAAAGAAAGTTATGGTAGTCAGAGTTACTTCAATTGTAAGAAACAGAAAATCCTGCACATATTGACTTAAGGAAAAAGATAATTTGTTGTCTGATATGTATAAAAGTGATAACATACATAATTTTAAATATTAGTTAATTAAGGAATTAAACAATTTCACCCTGACCTAATTTGTCCCATGTCTCCATGACCTTAGACATGTTTATTTCCCCAAGCTTGGTGTCATGGCAAGATAGCTTACAGAACTCAGATGACAGCAATATTCTTCCGTATTTAAAATACTGAACAAATATCAATTAAATAGAAGAAAAATAAATTAAAATATAAAAGATAAAATATTTCCTTTTCAGCTGTTGAGACAAAAGTCTCAGGTCTGACCTTAATGTGAACAAATCAGGTCACATGACCACTACCAGCAAAACTGTCTAGAGAAACAAGAGACTCTTAGGGCCCAAACCTAGAGCTTCTCCCCACACTGCCATGCACAGCCTTAGCTCTGAAGCTAAAGTCACTTTGACAGGAAGGAAAAAAAGAAAAAATTCATCTCTTGAGAGAGTAACCAAAGATGAAATTAGTGCATTAGTACTAAAATTAGAAAATTACTTCATTTTTTAAAATATACCTATTTAAAATATACTAATATACTAATAGTATATTAGTATACTAATACTAATATACTAATACTAATATACTAATATACTAATAGTATATTAGTATTTAAAATATACTAATATACTAATATACTAATAGTACATATTTTTTATACACAGTGATCACATTCATCGTAAGAAATCACATCCATACATGGTGTCTTAATTCTTTTTTCCCATTCCCTCCTTTCCTCGCCCATTTACCAAAATTTCTTTTCCATTTTCCCTTCCTTCCTCCCCCACCCCGTTCTCCCTCCCTTTTTCCCCTTCTGTATTAGTTACTTTTTGCTCGTTGCTGGGACAAATACCCGACACTCAAGATGAAGGAAGGAAAGGTTTATTTAGCTCACAGTTTGTGGAGGTTTCAGTCCATATTCAGCTGGCCCAAGGCTGAGTGGAGCAGGGAGGAGAGCATCCAGTACATGGCGGCAGAACAGCAGCAAAATGGTGGCAGAGGCAGCCAATCAATCAGGGCAGCAGAGCAGCAGCAACAGCTCGAGTCTGTCTCTGTCTCTCTTTATATTACATTCAGGCTCTCCACCTTAGCCCCCGCCTTAGGCTACATCCATAATCCCAGAAGTACTTTGACCCATAATCCCATCCGTACTAAAACTCAGAATCCCAGGAATCATGGATCAAGTCTCAAACTCTACAAGTCCCCGCCCAATGACTACATGAGGCTTTGGGGGGACAACTAGACATAAACCATAACACCTTCCCACTCAAACATATTGCTATGATAATGTTAAGTAAAATAAATCAGACACACAAGTTTAAATATCACATTTTTCCTCTTTTATGAGAAACATAAAGAGTAAACAAGGAGCAAAACAGAGGATAGATGGTGGGCAGTAAGAAGAATATGTTTTTATTCTTTTAGCAAAGAATAAAAAATAAAGTAGCAAAGTGTCTGTCATGACATCTGAGGAGTGACAGCTTCTCAATCAAATTAATTCTCTTTCCTTACACTTCTCATCACAGCTTGGATCCTAGCAGGATTCTGCTGTTTGCCCTTGTTATTTTCACCAAAATATTCCTGTGGTGCTGCTCATGATGTCTGTAGATATAAAGAGACACAATATAGCAGCAGACACTGCACATGAGAAACTCACAGCAATGGGGTTGAATTCACCATGGGATGATTTTAGAAATAATATCTTTTTGATCCTCAAGTTTTGTACAATGGTGACACCCTCCTTTATGTATTAAGGTTATAGCAGCCTAGGAGAGCCCAGGAGCCAGACACCAAAATGAAAGTTTAAGCAAGTTTCTGCAAAAAGGGATACAGGGTAACACCAAAATCAAAGAAAGAAAAGATTGAGCCTGGAGTTGTGTACCCAAAATGTCTAGGAGCAATTTCTCCTGTTTTTCTGCTCAGTGCTCTACAGAGGCCAATGAGGTCACTAAGAGTTAGACCACAATATCACTTAATGACAGTACTTAGTAATGCCCTTGGTGGCATCTATGAATGGGACTTATGGGCCACATCATTTTCACTATTGTTGTCATCACTCTTTACTACTTGTAGCGCAGGAAAGAAATCACTTTGCCCTCGTACAACCCAGAATACAAGAGAAGATCAAAAGCACCCAGCATAAATCGTATCATCTTCAGAGGAACAAAGGAGAGATAAACTGCTGATTTCCCATTGGAGACAATGAAGGTTAGATGACATTGGAATGATATGTTCCAAGAGTTGAAAAGGAAAAAGGAAAGAATATATATCTATGTTAACCAAGAACTCCATATTCCTAAACACTGGCACCAGCCCAGTCCTTAGCTGTGGCCTCTTCTTCATGATTTACTTTCAAAGAATGCAGTGATTCCTTACAAACTACCTCAGCCAGTGAACCAGGATCAATACTCAGAGTCATAAATCGCATTAGTTCACACATTGTTGGTATAATGTGAAGATGATACTTTATCACTGTCATCATCCTCTTAATGACCCATGGCCCTGTTTTATCATTAAAAACTGTCTGACAAGTTCTGATAGAGGAGTATCTACAACAAACTTGACCAGTCCTCGTTAAATCTTTCAAGATATCACAATAAACTATCAAAGTGACATACCTTTGAAGAGCCTGAAAGACATGGCACCTAAGTGCAATATGTTATCCCGGAAGGGATTTAGCGATGGAGAAAGAACACCGAGTGAAACTTCATCAATTTAATAATGGTACGCATTTTTAATGATATTGTGATAATGTTCATTCATTAACTGTAACAAACACATTATACTAATCTACAATGTTAATAAATAAAGTGAACTGGGTGCAGGACATACGAGTACTCTATCATCTTCTAAATTTTTCCATAAATGTAAAACTATTCTAAAAGATAAAGTGTAACATCTCTGAAAAGAATTGAAATCAAATGTACGTCTCTGACCATAGTAGGATAAAATTAGAAATTGTTAATGAAATCAACAACAAATCAAAATTTGTTCTTGGCTGTAATGTTACAACCAATGTAACTATAGCTGATCCCACTTAAGAAGAGTAAATGCCTAAGACCAATGATGGAAACGTTTCCCTTAGCCTATCACAAAAAAAAAAAAAAAAAACCTCCTAAGAAAAATCAGGCCAGAATAAAGTAGCACAGAAAGGTACCACCCATTAGAGTATGAGCAGAGTACTTTATCTCAGCTTTGTTCCTTACAGTGGGCTTTGACTCAGAATCTACGAGCAATAACTTGACAACATGACAAACTAAAAAGAGATGAAAGTTTTGAATAGGCTCTTCATAATATGTGTATGCATAGGCATTCATATCTGAATATATGTACACATTCATACAAAAGATCAGAAAACAAATATCCAACAGCACTGGTCCTAAAAAGACAATTAAAATCCAAATGAGATAACCTCACAGACCCACCAAAATAGCTAAAATGAAAAAATGATTGATAATACTTGTTGGTGAGGAAACACAGCAGACAGAGCCCCCGTGGGTGGCTGGTGTTAATGTAAAGTAACACAGTCACTTTGGGAAACAGATCAATAGATTCTTAAAAAGTTATACAGTCTAATAATTCTATTCTAACAAGAAATAGGAATTGTATCATTCAAAATAGCCAAAAAGCTGACCAAGGCAAAGAACTCCAATACATACCAAGTGCTGAGTGAATAAGGAACATGTGGAGCCTACAATGATGTATCAGTAAGCAATAAAAAGGAGCGAACTATTGCTTAATATATTTTCTTTGTCATAAAAGAAAAATCTTGACCAAAAAGATTGACATTAAAATGCATTTTGACAGAAAGATAAATATTGAAAATAAGCTCTGGCGGCAACCAGGTCTCCTTTCATAGTAAGTGCAATAGTTCATCCTACAAGAGGTCCAGCCCTCTCCAAGACCTAGAAACCCTGTTGCTAAGTCCATGGAGCAGAGAAACCGAGGCCTCATAGGCCATAGGATGGACAGGAAGGGTAAAACACGCAAAGGGCTAGATTCATTTTCCCACAGAGGAGAAAAAAAGATATTTTTGATGATTATTTGTCAGCAATTCTAGGGGCTGTAGGAGAAAATCCAAAAGAGAGAATTGAAGTCACAGAGTAAAGAATAGAGAAGGATCCACAGTGCTTCACAGGTGTCCGGAGAGTGGAAGGCAGCAGTGAAGTCCATTAAGAAAAAGATTTTCAGCGTCTAGAAATAATGACAACATACTGGTTTCTTTTCTCTCATGGAAGATTTCTTGAGGCTCTTCTCTGGGCCATGTTCTATGAAATCTAATTGAAAAATACTGTAAAATTTATATTTTAAGAAATGACTACAGTATAAGCCCCATTGCCATTCTTCCCCCTCATGATCCCCCCCCCCTCGCTTTGAACACTAATTCCAACATCCTCATCGCTTTCTGAAGCCTTCAGTTGTGTCCATCATAGCTCTCTTCTGGCCGCCTTACCATCCTGAAGTGACTCAGAGTGTTTAACCTTTCACAGTGATTTTGACTTTGGCGAAGAGCCTGAAGTTGTATAGTGCCAGAGCTGGCGCATAAGGTGGACAAGAAAATGCCATCATATATTTATGAGCCCATCCTTGCATTCGACGGTACCTGGCAGCAGCATTCACCATATTTTTACCTCCTAAAAACATGGAAGCGGACTTCTGGACGTGCACGACTCTACTACAAACACAAATGTTGTTTCAGTGGTGCACTGGGGGGATCAAGGACCTTGTCCAGTGTCAGTTAAAGCAAGATCCCCAACATCAGGTGGCAAGCACAGGAAAGAAGAGGAAAGGCTAACACCAAGCCCCATCGGACCAGCACGCTGGAGCCAGGCTGGCTCAGGAAGCCTTGGTGATCCCCAGGTCTCCACAGGTCTCTTGTGTCAGGAATGGCTGTGCGACACCATGCGGGCTCTCCACCAATCCTGCTTCCCCTCCTCTCAGAGGAATGATAGAGTGATATGCTTCTGCCTATACAATACCAACACATTCACAAGACTTGTGTTATCTGGACACCGTGGTGCAAATCTATATCACAGTATTCCGGAAGGCTAAGCCATGGAGGTCACAAATTGAATCACAGCCTAGGTGACTTGGTCAGACCCTGTCTCAAAATAAAATGTTTAAAAGGCTTGTGGGTATATATAACTATGGATAAAAGATCTAGGTTGTTATGGTTTGTTTCTAGTTATCTCCCTAAAGCCTCATGTAATCATGGGGCGGGACTTCTAGTGCTTGAGATTAACTCTCGATTCACTGGGATTATAGGTGATCCAAGGATAAGATTACGGGTCTGAGTACTTCTGGGATTATGGGTGTGACCTGAGGCAGAGAGCCTGAGGCAAAAAGCCTGAATGTAATATAAGAGAGATAGAGAACTAGGCTCTCGGTTGGCCTTGTTGGCCTGTTACCATTGTTGCTGTTCCACCGCCATGAACTGCTGCTCTCTACCTTGAAGCCAGCTATATATACAGTGGAACCCCCAGTAACTGTGAGCTAAATAAATCTTTCCTTCCTTCATTTTGGGTGTGTCTTAGTTACTTTTCACTTGTTGCTGGGACAAATACCCGACACTCAAAATGAGGGAAGGAAAGGTTTATTTAGCTCACAGTTACTGGAGGTTTCAGTCCATATTTGGCTGGCCCAAGGCTGAGTGCAACAGAGCAGAGAGCATCCAGTTCATGGCAGTGGAACAGCAACAAAATGGTGGCAGAGGTAGCCAACCAACACGGCAACAGAGCAACAGCAACAGCTTGAGTCTGTCTCTCTGTCTCTCTTTATATTGCATTCAGGCTCCCAGCCTTCGGATATCCACCCTAGACCACGCCCGTAGTCTCAGCCTTACACAGACCAATAATCCCATCAGTACTAAAACACAATCCCAGGGATCATGAATCAAGTCTCAATCTATAGAAGCCATGCCCCATGATTGCATGAGGCTTTGCGGGGACAACTAGACATAAACCATAACAGGGTGTCAGGTATCTGTCCCAACAATGACAGAAGAATAACTGAGACATAGCTTTTAATCCCAAGGGAAAAAAGAAGAAAGAAAGAAAGAAAGAAAGAAAGAAAGAAAGAAAGAAAGAAAGAAAGAACACACACATGCTTTAGCCCATAAAATACAATCAAAAGTCATATAATGTATGTTACTTTTCTAGCAATATTTATAAATGAAAATGAGTCAACAACCATGACCAACCCAGTAGGGAAGGCTGGGTCAGCCACGGTCTCCCAGCGATGTGATAGAAAACCCTGAACTCTGCTAACTTGAAAAAGCATCCAGCATGAAGATGAAATTGCCCCTGGTGGTTGCTAAGCCACTAAAACTTGAGCGTTGCTTATTGCTAGCAGCACAGCTTAGCTGGACATGGACCGAGGAAGCCAGTCTCTGCACAACCCAGAGAGGTCTGAAACATTTAAAGATATTTTACATTTAAAAAGAAAAAGAAAATGTCTTCTGAAGGAATCAGGGAGAGATGGGATTCAGGGTGCCACGTTGGAACAGATGAGACGACAAAGGCAGTACATTTCAGCCCTGGGGATTCTAGATGGCCAGGCCAGCGTGTGGACAGGTCTATTTGTCTTTTTCTTGCAGGAGAAAGTAGCCGCCTTTGTTCTGAGACAAGCGTCTCATCCCTTGTAGAACCACATGTGAGCTGGATTCGTCCTCTGGGGACTTGTCTAAAGCATGAGTGTGTAACATCTTCTACTGAACAAGGGCAGGAAGGCTGTAAAACTGGACAGCCCTCTCAGTGACCCTGGCCAGAAGGAAAGGAATAACTTAAAACAAGGAGAGAGTGAAGGCACTTTTCTGTGAAAAGTGAGGCGCTGTGGCCCAAGCCTGCTACATCCTGGAAGCCCGAGTCAGAGCTACCTAAGCTCCAGTCCTTGGCAAAAGTTTGGCACAACTTTCCCCTGCTCTCTGGACTTCCACAATTTGTCTCGTCTTTAAATTGATTCCCAGGCACTAATTCAATTCAGCTTATTTTAAAAGAAAAAAAAACTGAGCAGCATACCTTGAAACTCAGTGTCATTAGGTATAAATAAAAACCCATTTCATGATAAACACGCAGGAAAACAAATCTGATTCCTCAGCTTTATCTGGCATCTGTAACTAGCTAAAGTTGATAAGGCTGGGATACGCCCATTGTGAAGAGTAAAATTACGGAGTGATAGAACCAACTTGAGCCTTTCTCCTGCACTAACTAGAATTAAAGTGGGTAATGTCCCCTCTTGGCTGTGGATGCGTCATGTGTGTGAAGAAATCCTGGATACAGTGGCCAGGAAAATGGAGCCACAACCCGGATGCTGCACTCGGACATTCATCATCCCATTCCTGGAGAAGCTATGTGTCCCCCCAGGGGACAGTGTCCAGCTAGGCCCCTGAGAGCCCCAAGCATAGAACAGGCCAGGCTGGGCCACCAGACGCCTCCGATGGGCAGCTGCGGCCCATCAGCCCAGCCAACGTCCTGCAGCTGCCCCGAGAGGCCCCTTGCAACCTTCTTCTACCCCCCTTCTCCCATACCGTCTCTCCCAGATTCCATTCCATTTTCTGTGATAGGCATGTCCCCAACGAAATCTCCTAGGTGTCCCATCTCAGAAAACTGACTCCCAGGTAGACTCTCCTTAATGCAACTTCTAGAGGCAAAATAAACCAGCAGGAAAAAAAAAAAAAAGAAAAAGCAAAGCCTTGCTCCAATCATTTTGTTCAAACATCAGGCTATGTACACAACTACTTTTTCTTACTTCAGTAAGAAGAAATTTTTTGTACCGATAATGATTAGAAAAATTATCATGGCCACACCCTGTGCTCTGTATTACTACTATAAGGACAACAATATGCATTGTATCAATTATTGGGAATGTGCTGCTAATGAGTTTTGAAACTGCCGCATTGTCATTTCTTATTGAAAGGAATAAAAAATATTTTAAAAAATCACACATCATGAAGAAACATCGAGGTGAATCATCCCAGGGGGCTTTTCCCAAAAACTTGCACAGTACCACACAGATGGTCTACGTAATCAAGAGCAAAAGCCGGAAGACCTCTGGCCTTGTATTAGAAAAGCAAAGTGGACAGTTTTGTGCTTGAATATTAAGAGCTGACTGTTTTTCTCCCCGGAAACATTAGCCCACCTTCTACTTATCTTTCTCTGAGAACTCCTTCCTCCTGAGGTTCACTCAGCCTCTTTGTCCCCACAATATCTTTCAGTGTGTCCCTCCCAGAAGGCTCTACCAGGCCTTATAGTAATGAGAGTGGAGTCCTATCTACTGAGAATCAGATTGAAAGGTCAGAGCCATGGGGAAAGATTGTGTGGGGAATAATGATCCTTCAAGATCTCTTAAAAAGACCCATGATGCAGAAGGACCTGCGGTCTTTCAGGAAGTCAATCGGTGCCAGGGTTTCTTCCAGTAAAACTATGTGAAGCACCTCATGACACTTGTACTTAGGGGCCATGCTGCCTGGAAAAATAGAATGAGATCACGTGGTCAAGTGGGAGAATCATACCACCATGAGAAGATGTTCTGTGAGGGGCACAGGCCACCTGAGGCTCACTGGGAACCTTCCAGCCCCCAGGGCCCACCTCTCACTCCAGCTTGGGTCTCCAGGTAGTGAACAGAACGACAGCCCATTTCAGTAATTATGTCATTCTCATACGTTTCAAAACCTTGGATAGAGCTGAACTCACACAAGTTAAACTCAATATTTATAACTGTTGTCTCTCTCAGTAGAGTCTACCTGACAGGAGGCTTCTAGCACTTTCTAAGGAGGATAACACAGTTGCTGTTAAAACTGCAGGAGGAAGGAAGGGAGAAGAAGAAGGAGAAGGATCCAGGTAAAAAGCAAATGCTGAACAGTTCACCGGGGTTCAGGGAAGCTGTGTGATCTCATACATGAGTGGCCAGGAAGCTGCCATACACCCCCGTCCATGTCACCCCCCAAGCAGAGACCCCACAACCTGTGGCCACACACATTCTCCCACTGAGGCGCTCAGCTTTGCAGCCAGGAACCCCAAGCCTGTGGGAGAAGCCAAGTACAGAGAAGAGGCCGCTTCTTCCCTGTCAGAGGCAGGGGTGTATTGTTGCCTGTCTTTCAGTCTGCGCCCATTTCCTTTCCAATAAAAATAACTTTACTGACTCATTTTTCTCAAACATGAGAATTCCCTATTATAGCAAGAGTGAAAGAATGGAAGCATTGTGGAATTCTGATCTTTCCCCCAGAAAAAAAAAAAAAAATAATACTCTTTTTGATCAGTATGATTTCATACTGAGCCTAAACTACATCACCTGTGTCTGTCTCAAAAACAAGTTCTTCGTCACTTATGTGGGCATGAACATGTTGAGTTGAAAGCAGTTTTGGAAATAAAAAAGATATTCTGTGCTCTTGACTGTTAGCATCATTCAGATTTAAATGTTTATACTAAGTAGAACTTCTGATATCTGAAATTAATCCAGAAAGTGAAATGAAGACTTTATAGTCTTGACAAGAATTTCCCCTCATTATCCAGGAAGAGGTTATCATGAGGAAATCTTTGTTAAATTAGAGGTAAAAATTAAACATCACAGCATCATGAGGCAAGCAGCCGTCACTTTAAATTTTCACGTACATGCCAACACTTGCCTGTTATAAATAGAAGCTGGAGAAGCTAGGAGAGAAGTTATATAATTCTGGTTCAATGCCCTAGATCTGGGCTGCTTATTTTGAAATCAGGAAAATTGAAATAAAGATTTTTTTTTTCTGCTCTACAACCAATGGAACATGAATTTAGTGCATTTATGTTTTCATTGTACAGTTGGCCAGCATTATTTCTACCCTGTTCATTGTCCTCGGCCTCAAATTTATTTCTGACCCATAAGAGGTTATACAGCCTGTGCCTTGGAATATTCATTCATTAAAGTCTCAGTCCTTGTCTGTGTCCTAGGGGACACTGCTCATTAGGCAGGGGAAAATTATAAACTCCAGGCTGCTTTTCTTGCTGCTGGAAAAAGAAGAGCAGACCACTCTGACCTCAGGAGCCTTCAAGCCCCGCCCCCTGAGCTCGGCCCCTTCACATCCTGAACGCCACCACTGCAATACCGACCTCTCCTAAAACAAACACCGCAAGTATCTCAGGCTCCTAGAAGTTTCTGCTGTCTTCAGGAACCTTCTGTTTTTGCAGTAAAGAGCTCACACCACAGCAGCAGACCGGATCCAGCCCAAACTTTGGCTGCTCAGACGTGAATATTCATTTCACATGTGAAGAGGACACGGGAAGCCTGTGACTTGTCTAATGAGGTTCTGTGTTAGTCTCCCAAGTATATCCAATGCCACTCTGCTAAGTATGATGGTGGAGGGGTGCCCACGGGAGGACACGCTTGGTGGCCAGAGTTTCCCGCTGGCTCCACCCCAGAGATCACCTGGGCCATCTGGCCAGTTTCTTGGATGTGGAGCAGATGGGAAAGAAAGACAAGGAGGAAAGAGCTGTCAGTGGTCACGCTCCAAAAAGAAGTCTAGTCTTCCCTACAGCTTCCTAATTACAGTTCTGTTTTCACACGTTGTTTCAATAACAATAGATAATAAAATGGATGGGCTTTTGGCCTTCTGTTCCATGCCAAGCACTACATTGTCTACATATATCATCTCATGAAATTGTCACAGACCCTGAGCATTGGTGATGTCTTTGTTGAAGTTTCAGATTTAGGAAGTTAGGTCAGGAATATAGTGAAGGACTGAGAAAGGTACCTGGGGAAGGGGAAGGCAAATTGAAACACTGAAATGAGTTGAGTAGGACTTGGGGTTCTGGAACTCCATCCACTAGACCCTCCGAGAGACCATGTGGAGGGCAGTGCTGCCCCCTGCAGGCAGTGCCTAGAATGTATGACCCCCCCCAACACCCATCTGTCTTCAACAGCAGAGGGTCACTCTTGGCTGTCACCTCCACCACTGCCTGCCTGCCCTGTGCAGGTGGAACTGACTCCAGAAACAAACAAACTAACTAATAAACAAAGCACACAAGTAGAGGGATGCCAGTGACTGAAAGGAACAGCTTCAAGAGAAGCTCTGAAAAGCAGGGCATCTCCAAGCAAATTGTGCAGATCAGGACAGAGCAAGCCACCGTCTCCCTGCACAGAGAAGCTATTCTCATCTCCATGTCCTATGTGGGGATGCAGAAGGCCAGACAGGTCCAATAATGTTTTCTCAGATCGTGACTATAGTAACTCAGGAGCCAGGACTAGGACCCCAGGCCACCCAGCTCCTCAGCCCCACTCCAAAGCCACATTCAGAGAGGAGAACCGGAACTGACAGCGGCAGGTGGCAGACCATCGAAACGAAGGGCTCTGAGCTCCAACCATGCCGTCGCAAGTTCTGTCACGGCTTCTCACTCACCCAGTAACCCAGGGACGTCTATCCCTCCCTCTGTGCCCAAGCCTGGTCTCCTACTCTCTACAACAAGGTCAGCAGCAGCATCGACATTACCTTCGCCATTAAAATGACTTCACATGGTGGCTTAGATGTGACCTTTCCAAGCCACTACATCAGTGCCCAGTGAATGTTCTTCTTTAAAAGATGTTAATTTAGGAAGAATCATGGTATCTAGTTGTTCTTTTTTTTTTATGTATTTAGTACAGGCCCTACCTACAGGGTCTACAGGGTCTCACTACACAAATCAGATTTGCAGTGATCCCCCTGCTTTCAGCTGCTCGAGCCCTGGGATTACAGGTACACTCCAACATGCCCAGGCTCAATTGCTATCTCAGCATGCCCTGGGGGGTGGGGGCAGCACAGCAAGCCAGGAATGGAACCCCAACCACTGTGCTCTGCCTAAGCAGGAACCATAATCGGCTGAGCTATCCAGCCAGCCCACCAGTCAGTTCTTACCAGGAGTGTATCACACACTACCTGGATGTCTCACTCACATGAATCCACAAGTTTAGCCCTCAGAACCATCCTACAAGGCCATCTATTATTGTCCTTGCACGTGCACAAGCTGCAATGCCCCAGCAAGGAGGCTACATCTCCCCAAAACAGTGCAGTCAGCTAGCTGTGTCCGGGGAAGTCAACTTCATGGCAACCAGCGTTCTACCTCCACATGGTGGAGAGACAAATTAGAAGGCTTTCTCCCTCCACCCGCTCACCCTCGAAAATTCCCTACAGCCCTATTTCAGTGTCACTTTCTTCAACACAAACCCTCGAAGAAATACTTCTGGGAAGTTTAATACACCTCATAGAGACATCTTCGGATATTCAAGCAAACAGAAGAGACGAGAGGCAGAATAGGCCAGAAAAAGCAACGGTCTCATCGAGCTAACTGAAACAGTCACTCCACAAACTGCTTATCCGGTGTTTTTTAAAACAAGAAAAACTTCAGAGATTTCAGCTTAAAAATAAAATCCACCTTCTTCCATCAGTAAGCTATTTCCATCTTCCTTTAACATCAAGGAATGCCTTCACCTTGTAGCTCTTGACTTCTTTTTTTTTTTAAGATTGTGCAATAAGTCAAAGATGAGTATTCTCCTACTTGCCTGGATAAGATCCTACATGCTGAGCCCGCACTTACTCTGCAGCTGGAGGAATAGAGGGGTGCCCTGGAGGAACGTGCTGGATGCTATGCTTAATTAACTAATTTACTCAATCAAGTTGAACAGTGGTTTTAACTTTAATGAGACCATTACATTTTAATATGGAGATAACAGCGCTGTATCCTGAACAGTCTCCACAGTCCACGAGTCCGCCTCCCTCTTCGCCCTCTTTGCACTGGCATGGATGTTGATTTGCAAACGTGGGCATCCAAGTGTATCATCCAGCGCTCATAACATGCAGTAGCAAAGCCCGAGACGGGTACACCTCCTGCAAACCTGCCTCCTGATGGCCTCTGCTGCGTACTCAAAACCTACCTAGGGCTGCTGCTCCTTCAGAAGAGCCAGAGCCATGTGGGCTGGGGAGATAGTTCAGCAGCATAAGTGCCTGGCTGCTAAGTGCAAGGTCCTGAGTTCAATCCCCTCCCCAGTAACACACACGCACACACACACAAAAAAAAAAAAAAGAATAGGAAGAAGAAGAAGAAGAAGAAGAAGAAGAAGAAGAAGAAAGAAGAAGAGGAAGAAGATTAAAATTAAGATCCAGCCAGATAGCTCAGCAGACTAAAGTGCCTGCTTGGGTAGAGTGCAGCAGCCAAGGTTCAATACACAGGGACTCACTGAGATGGCAATTGAGACTGGGTGTGGTGGAACACACCTGTAATCCCAGCGCTTGGGAAGCTGAAAACAGGAGAATCACTATGAGTCTGATATATACAGTGAGACCCTGTAGATCCTATAGACCCTGTACTAAAAAATACATCAAAAATTTTTTTTAAAAAAGAGCCAAAGCCTTAATACTGGCGGGATGCTTTCTAGATAGAAGTGAAATCAGGGTCTTGATACTGCACACCAGTGTGAGTGAGGAAAGAAAGCAACTGGAATCAGAAATTCTGAAAGAAACGAAGGAGCAGCTGAGCACCACCTCAGTTTCTGTCCCCCTCAGGGGACCTAGCCCCCGGTGCTGCCACGCTCGCTCCTGCTGCCTTTAACTGCCCCTTGAGAAGGGCCAACACATCATTAATACACTGGCCCCTCCCAGCCCTTCTTGGGGACTTTTATTATCCCAGATATAGTACTTTAGAGATTAACTACAGAAAGTTTTACAAGCCCACGAAGGTAATGAATCATGAATTCTGGAAGGGCAAACCCACCACACTGAGACCAAGTACAGCTGTCTTATATTTGCTCGGTGTGCATTTTGCTACCCATAATTTTGTCATCAATTTTCATCTTTTGTTTAAACATATTTGTCTTTTGGACAAGATAGGTCATATTTCATAGGTTTGATGAATTTTCTCCTTGGTCCAGTTTTACAGAATTTGCACTTAATTAATTGTCCAACCTTTAATTCGACAGACTGTTTTTAATGGCCATGTAGCTTCAAAAGCACATACACAGTGGAATTTCGAAAAAGTAATTGTTTTTGTGTCACTTCCGAAGAAAGTCGCAATTATTAAAATGTGTAAATAATTTGTCAAATGTGCAGTGGGCAATAATTAGGAAGATATCAAATAAACCTTTAATGGATATTTTTAATTTGGTGTTCAGCAGGAATATTTAAATAATGCAACAAAATATGTCATTTTTCTCCTCAGGAGGATAGAAGCTGAATTCCGATGTGAGAATGTGCCTTTCAGTTGCATGCACTGGGTCATCATGGAGGTGAAGCTCATGAAAGATATTCTGGCTCTTAGAGCCAGAAACCAGGACCCCCTCATCCAGGAAGATAGCTCAGAATTGGAAAATCTGCTTCTCAGAAGCATCATTCAAGACGCAACACTCTTGTGCGCCTGGTAAAAGACAGAGAGGAAAAGAGGAGAGAAAGGCCAGTTGTTGTCAATTCTTTACGAATGCTCCGGTGCTGGCAGTTTGCAAGGAACTGCGTGTTTCCCTAGCAACTTTGTGTGTGTGCAGATTCGCCCGAGACATTTTCTCCCTTGTTATTTTCGGGCTGTCTTTTTGTCCTGAGGACTCTTTTGAATGTATTCTCCCGGCTACATGGGCCTCTGTATTAAGAGCATTATGGTGCTGACATTTTTTTAGAAAAGAGGTTAGCTGAGTTTAGGGTGACTTAAAAAAAAAAAAAAATCCAGAGTTGAATCTTTAGACTATGGATGAAAATCAGAAAGGGAAAGAGCAGAGTTGAGAAAACATAGTACAGTAACAGAGAACGCCAAGTATCTAATATCTAGAAACTGAAATGATACAAAGACCTTCCTGACAGGAAACCTGATTATGTCTGTTGTGGAAAAAAAAAAAAAAAAAAAAAATCTTGGGCCCGGTGGGATGGCTCAGTGGTCTAAAGTGCCTGCTTGGGAAAGTTTGGGTGGCTTCAGGGACCCCAGTTCGATCCCCGGCACCACATGCTGTGCCAGCCCTGCCCTTGGGGCGGGCTGAGCCGGCCATAAAAATGAGTGAATAAACAAAAGTTCTGAAACAAGAAAAAAATAAATAAATAGAATAAAAAATTCTTTAATAAAAAAAAAGAAAAAAAATCTTGAGACAAATTTTCCTAAATTCTCAAAGTAGAACTTGAACTCATAATCCTCCTGCCTCAGCCTCCCAGATCGCTGGGATTGCAGGTGTGTGCTACCACATGTAATCCTATTACTGGGTTCTAGGATAATGAAGGTTCCTCTTAGAGGTGATTTCTAGGTCCTTTCTGCTCCAGAGAAGCAACTGAAGGAAAGAAGCATACACAATGGCAAGGGCCGGCCAAACAGCTCAACAGACTAAGCGCATGCTTAGGCAAGCACAGGGACTGGGGTTCAATCCCCAGTACTGTATACAGCCCTGACCCATCCCGAGGTGTACTGAGCTGGCCACTGAGACCCGGTGTGGTAGGGTATACTTGTAATGCCAGTGCTGTGGAGGCTAAAAACTAGAGGATCACTAGACTCTGAGCTGCTTAGCGAGACCCTGTACTACATACATTTAAAAAGAAAAAATAGTGGCAAAGTTCTGCCTACATTTAATCATGAGGAAACACAACAGCAAGCTCTTAGTAGCCATCATCTCCTTTTCATATTTATCAGTTCACATCACACTCAGGTCATCCTATCAAAAGCTTGCTCGAGTTCTCGCGAGAAGTGTGCTGCAGGGTTCTGAGAGCTGTTCTGCAGTTCTGTCCTGGAATCCTGTCAGACCTCCTTTCCCACACAGTTTTTGTTTTTTGTTTGTTTTTGTTTTTTTGTCTTTTTGACACAGGGTCTCGTTATGCAGTTCAGACTGACCTTGAGCCCAGGCTGGTCTCGAACTCCCACTGATCCTCCTGCCTCAGCCTCCCGAGTGCTGGGATTATAGGCGTGCGCGACCACGCCCGGCTCCCAGACAGTTTTAGCCTCAAGCCTAACCTCCTTTTCCAATCCATTACTCAGGTGGCTGAGGCTAGGAGAGTGAAGCTTTGTGTCCAGCCCTGGGAATTAAGCAACTTAGTGAGACTCCATTTCAAAATAAGAAACAGAAAAGGATGGAGTCGCTGTTCTGCGCAGAGATCCTTGGTTCAGTCCTGAGTGCCAGATAGAAAGGAGAGGAGGAAGGAAGGGGGGCAGAGGAAGGTTAAGTGAAGCTATGAAGCCAGTCCCACCCTGTGTTCAATATCCACCTCAGACTCTGTGACTGTTCTGGTGTGTGGGGGCACAATTTAATGTGGGGTGCTGTGCTCCTAGGAGCTGACCAGTGGCACAGAGGGACGTGGGATCGTGTTTCCTACCAGGCCCAGCCTTCTGTTCATTCATGCACAGCACTGATGGAACACATGGAATTAACTCCACTTACAAGCTGGGCGTGCAGCAAAGCCAGCCAACTTTCACTCTGTAAAGTGCTCAGAAATAATGGTCTTCATCATCTCAGATCCGTCCTTGCCTCTGTCACAGTCTCTGTCACTCAATGTCGTCTCTACACGTCGCAGCACACCAGTTCTCATAGGTACACAGACATAATGATGTCTCCACAAAGCATTCTATACAGATGCTGAAATTCAGGTTGCATATCATTTTCAAGTGTCACCAAATCTCGATTGTTTTCAGCCATTCTTAGTGCTTAGGCCCCAAGGGAACAAGCAGTGGACATATCCACCTGACCTGTGGCCATAGATTGCTGTCCTGGGTACAGGGGCCAGGGTTTCCCTCTCCTGAGACTGACACCATGAAGCGACACAGGCAATAAAGACATCAAAGATGAAGTTGAGTTACAAGAAGTGACATGAAAGAAATAAAATAAAATAACATGGTGGAGAATGACAGAGGGACTGGTGGCTGCTGTAGACAGAGCTGCCAGGAAGAATCTGGTGACACTAGAGTGACAAAGGGACCCAGCCCTTTGTGCATATGGGTATCTCTGGGCACAATACTGATGCTTTGAGCCAGCTGCACTTGTACATTATTATTTATTGATTCCTTCATTTATTGGTTCCTCCACATACACTTAAAGAATGTCAGAAAGTAAAACAATTGATTCACCCAGTCCTGTTATCAAAAATATAGAAGATAAGAACACACTCATCAGAATAATCCTATGTACTAATATTTGCAAATTTCTGGGTATTTTGTGGAGCACCTAATTCCTAGCCACCACAAGATATGGGACTTACACATGTGGCATTGTTTTCCAAAGCCATTTTTAATTTTAAAATTGAAAACAGTACTCTCACCATCAATATCTTCATTTCAATCTACCTAGTGTACGGGTCACTGTGCATTATTATATCATAACTTTGAATTGACACAGACATTTGCATCCTATTGAACTATAATAACTTTATTTTCACAAGTACTAAAATATCTAATAGAAACAAAACTATCTTTATGAAAGTTCTGTTGGAGAAAAGAGGCCCAGGCAAGGGACTTTCTGCTTAATTTACCTTGTAGAGAACAGGCCAAATATAAACAATGTCCCCTGCCATCCCCAAAATGTTCAGGCTAATTTCAAGGACATGGGGGTAACTTTTATCTCAAATGGCTTCCTAGTGGACCTTGCAACAGTTTTGGAATAAGACATTGGCACCAGGCCCACTTTTAGGAGGTGATTTCGAACTTGAGATTTCTAACTTGTGATAGCCCTTTGTAGGTATCTCGGTTACTTTTTTAGTGCTGAGACAAAATACTCGACTCCCACAAGGTGAAGCTCAAGTGGTTTATTTAGACTCATGGTTTGTAAAGCCCAAAGGTTTTCTGCTTCCAAGGCAGGGCAACATGGCAGAGCATGACAGAGGAGAAAGAGCCCATGGAGTGGCAGGCAGGAAGCAACAGCCTTCACTTTTCTTCTCCCCTTCTATTTTATCCAGGCTACCAGCTTATTGTTCGGCTCACCCACACCCAAGGCAGGTCTGCCTTCTGTAGTAAATCCATCATCCATACCCTATGCTAGACCAATCAGTGGCCTCACTCAGTATGACATGCCCATGATCCAGTGATGTCCATGAACCCGACCAACGACTTCCTGTAGCTGCAGGAAGACACCCAGACCTAAGCTATAACGGTAGCATTAGCGATGAGTAGTAATCCTACACTGGTGTCCTGGCTGGTTTTTAACTTACCAACTATTAGTAGCCCTACTAAAAAGTTTTGCTGCTTCTTGCCTATTGTATTTCTTTTCCTTCTCCAAAGTCAACCTTATAATGTAGATTTAGAAAGGTTAATGTTTAGTTGTTTGATCAATCTTATATACCTATATGTATTAATCTAAACTGATCCGATGATGAAAATATGTAATATAACCATTGTTAAATTTAAACAATAAAAGAATTGGAAAAAAAAAAAACAAAGTCAACCTTAAATGTGAGTGTGCATATGCACACATGTACACACACACACACACACACACACACACACACACACACACATGCACTGGATGAACTCTGGATTTTTTCAGCCACCCATGCCCACAAGTTTTTTCAGGTCCCACTAAAAATGTCCCTTCTTCAAAACATACTTCCAATATTTTGGGTTATAGTGAGGGGTGAAGCCATACAATATGTTGAAGACACAGATTTGCTGCCCAAAGGCAGACTCCTTTGTCCACTCTGAGGTCTCACAAATCCATCTGAAAAGATGATTGCTCTCCAGTGGGGACCATTTGCGTCCCTGCCCCAAAACATCCCTCTCTTAAGTCACCCTGGGACAATCCCAGAAGAAAGTACTGCAAACTATAGGCTAAAGCAGATGAACAACCCACAGTACCTGGACCAAATCTGGTCCTGTGTTTAGTTGTACGTGGCCCATAAGCTAAGAATAGTTTTACGTTTGTAAATGATTGAGCAGGGTTTATATTTTGTGATATAAAAAATGGGATTCAAATTTAGTGTCTGAAAATAGATTTTTGGAATATAGCCATGCATGTCTATCAGTGTGTGCTTTGTTTACTGCTCCATCAAATAACTGAAGTAAGAACTGTGTTGCCCTCAGTGCAGAAAATAGCTACTATCCCATCTTTTTTATAGAACCTCTTGACAATGTTGACCTAGAATAGTAAGTTAAATAAATGAAATAGAAATAATGTATTATAGTAGTACAGGATAACTGATGTTTTGAACAACTTATGTTTCAACAACCTGCATATATGTTATGCATGTGAAAATCTTAAGTCACAATGTAAAATGTGCTTTTTACTGGGAATCTTCACCCCCAAAATTAATAATGCTATTTTTTTCTTTCTGGACCAGGGATCAAACTGAAGACCTTATGCTTGCCAGGCAGGCACTTATGTCACCGAGCTATCTCCCTGGCCCAAATTAATGATTCTAAAAGCAGATTAGAACCCGCCTATGGCTTATAACTGTAGCTCAAGGAAGTGTAGAAAAGACAGGTAGCTGGTATACACCCAGGGAATAAAAGCAAAAGAGACGAGTAACGAGAAAAAGTGGAAAGAGGGCTGACGAGTGAGTCAAGATGCTCTAGTAGTTGTGACCACATACAGCCTCACAATGAAAGGTCTTTCCTAATGATGAGGAGGTGAAAAGAGTAAAGAGGGCAGTACCTGTGCCCTTCCGCACGCGCTCGTCCTGAGAGCATTCATTCCTGGTCAGTTAAAATTGCTGTGACATGCTTCTGTTTATACTTACACAGGGCTCCATCCCAGACTTCCCATCCACCCAACCAACACAGGTCATCAAATCTGCAGAGACACGGCCAGGAAAAACAGTTGGGCTGATTAAAACCATTCCAATAATATTTCTATTAATCAATAGAAAACATTATTCTATGTGTTCATTTAGTATCTATCAACAGTGACGGTTCTAAGCCCTTTCATTTAATTTAGTTCTCAGAGTAACCCTATGACATGGAGATAATTATCATCTGCATTTTCCAATTTAAAATACTGAGGCACAAAACAATTACATAACTCACCCATTGTCACCCAGGGAATATGCCTAAACTGGATCTAAACTGAAGTAGCCAGGGCCAGTGAGATAGCTCAGCAGACTAAAGTACCTGCTTAAGCAAGCTTAGGCAAGCACAGGGACCGTAGCTGGATCCCCAGCACCATACCCCATGCCAGCCTTGCCCCCAGGGTGGCAGAGCTCGAGGGATTCTGGGCCTGGGGCTCACGCTTACAATCCCAGTGCTAGGGAGGCTAAAAGCATGAGCCTAAACTGTACAGTGAGACCTTGGAACAACCAAATACATTTAAAAAGAAAAAGAAAAATGAGTAAATAAACTGAAACAGCCGCAACTCTGTACCTGGCCTTCAGACTATGCTACTATATTTTCTCAGCACTCCAATGTCTCATCAATCCATGTCTATTGAAAGAAGGCTAAGGGGCCAGCCAAGTAGTTCAGTGGACTAAAGCACTTGCAAGCAGGTACAAGGGCAGAGGGTTCAATCTCCGGGCCTGCTGTGCAGGCCCCGGGGGCGGGGCACACTGAGACTAAAGTTAGACTGAGTGTGGTGGCATGCACCTATAATCCCAGCTCCTGGGAGGCTGTAAATAGTCAGATCACTATGAGTCCCATCTATGTAGTAAGACCCTGAACACCCTGTAGGCCCTTCCCTAAAATACAAAGAAAGAAAAACAGCTAAGCCCATAAAATGACAAAGTCATACAAAATATGTTTTGTTATGGAAAATTTCCAGTGGAGACAATGTTACAACATCTAAAGGAGTAAACAACACCCAGTCGCATGACTGCATTTTGATACAGCTAGAAATGTAACTGCATTAGTATTGAGTCATGCCCAAAATTGAATGGTAGAAACGTCATTCAAATTAAACCCTTTGCTTGGTACCCAGACCAGAAGATTTTTTTTAACACACTTTCCATGCCACCTGCCTTGCCCTGTCGTATGAAAGCTACAGCCTTCCTGGCATGATTCATCAGAAAAATCAAGGGGGAAGGGAGTCACAATCGGATATACTGAGCACTCTTAAATTACCCAGCTGCTCCTCCCGGTACAGTACCGCAGAAGACAGGACTGGGATGACTAAGTGCCCCTCAGCCTGTCACGTCCACGCACTAGGGACTGCGACAGCTCACTGAATTCATGTTCTGGAGGCTGCGGCATCCATCGAGACGAGAGGTAGCCAAGCAGCTTGCCCAAGATGAAAGTCAGAGGAATTGAGAGGAGGCCGTAATTTTTTATAAAACATACGCTAAGGAGTTTTGTTGACTCCCGCACGACATTTCCAAGGTGGCTGCGAAACCAGACCATTTGTTACAGAGTCGAGATCAATAGAGTGTGCAGAGGAAGATGAGCAACGTGCTGAAAAAAAAAAAAAAAAAAAAAAATTAATCGAATGGAGGCCGACTGGCGGCTTTCTTCTCGCATCTCCATCTTCGTGTTTATAATTCAAGACTGAGAAGGGGGGAAAATTACAACAATCCAGCACAACATCAGGAGCCCCTCTCTCTTCTTAGATATCATTAAAAGAAGAATAAAATAATAAAATGTTTTTGTCTCATTAAAGAGACTAAAACAAAGAAAGGGTCAATTTCTTTGATCCCCTTTTCTTATTTTAGAGGCTGTCATCAGCATCACTGTGACAGAAGCCTGAAAAATTAACACATCCCTGGGACCTTCCGTGTGAGACTTAACTTTTGATAAACAACAAAGTGGGTTACTGCTGTGCCAGCTATTTTTAATCCACCTTGTGAGTGTGCTTTTTTTATTGCTTTATACAGCATATCTGATTCTCTCTAAAGCACCAACTAAAAAATCTATCCAGCTGTCATTCGCTCCCTGCTAACATCTATCATCACACAGCCTGGCAGGTCTGGTCTATGAGGCCGAGGAGAGAAGAGACAGGAGGCAGAGTCAAGGACCGTCACATGGGATGAAAAAAAAAAAAAAAAAAAAAACTTGTCACAATTATTTATGACTCTTGCCGGGGCGCATAATAGGACACATAAGCCTCTGTTTCAGTTTCAAGCACCTCTCTCTTGTCGAAGCTGGGAGCAAGCAACTGGGCTTTACACATACAATTTCCTGAACAATGCCGAGCACTTGTGAAATGACAGTGACAAATACGAGAGTTGGTGGCTGTGGCTCTGTGGGCTGTTAGGAGCGCTCAAGTGTCGGGAATCAGGACAGAGAACAAGTGAGCCCTGGTGTCTCCACTCCCCGGTCCCTTTCTTCCTGGCACAAGGTTTTCCCTCTGCCTGGATGCTTTTCACTGCCAGGGACACAGATTTAAAGGCGAGGCAATGGTGCTTTCCCGCACCGCATTTTATTCTTCGAAGCCGTAGTTATCCTGCTGGGGGAGGAGGGGACCCCTGCATTCTTTGTGTCTTCACCCCTCATCCTTGTGCACGCAGAGCAAGACAACAATAGCAAGGTTTCATCTGCAAGCCTGCACTGCTCCATGGCTGCTGAATACTTGTGTTTCTGAGTAGTTGGTTCGATTAATTTTCTGGCTCTGGAGATACTCACGAAGCAAGCACTAGATTAGATGATTGTTTTCTCTGGATCTGTAATCTTAGTTGTACCACGAGATCCTTCAGTGTTGGTAGTTTTGTTTTGTTTTGTTTTGTTTTTTCAGTGCTGGGGTTTGAACTCAGGACCTAGCACTTTCTAGGCAAGCGCTTATTCTACTGAGCTACCTCCCAGCCCTAGTGTTGGTAGTTTTGCCAGGGTCTAGCCCTTGCTCCTCTGAAGGAACTTAAAAGAAACCCCATCCACATTCTCCCAACTCAGCAGACCTTGGCAAACAAAAGAGCTGAGTGTGCGATGCCTACGATAATTAAACACAAAATGGGCACCTGGTATAATAAGTGACTCCTGCACCCTTATGGCTCTGGCACGGCCTTGCATTGGCCGAGGTGCCCACCCAGAGACCTCGGGCACCATGGCATCAGTGCCCAAACTGCAGATGAGAAATTGCAAAGACTTTAATTAAAAATAATAAGAACAGAATGGGCTGCAACCACCCTGCCAGCCAAGTCAGAAATTTTCACAAGGAAGGAAGAGGTTGGTGAGCGAAAACACCCAGGAACATCCAAATTATTACAATGACCTGCTTAGGACTTCTCAAATCAAAGACTAGCCACTTTGGAGAAGTGGCCCAGAAGGCTGTGATGATGGAGAAAGCATTTATCTCTCCGAATTACCCCAGTCTCTTTATTCGCAGTGCATAAGAATCCCACATTGATAATGCAGTTACCATCCAAGAATACCACAGTGCCAGGGGAGCAGCTCCATATGCACACCGTTCTCTCGCACCTGTGAGTTTAAGGAGCTCATGGGGCCTGCCAGATAGCTTAGCGGGTTAAAACAACTGCTTAGGCAGATGCAGGGACCAGGGTTCAATCCCCAGTGTGCCATTCTAGCCCCTCCCCCAGGGTGTACTGAGATGGCAACTGAGACTGGGTAGGGTGGCGCCCGCCTGTAATCCCAGCGCTTGGGAGGCTGAAAATAGGAGCATCGCTAGGAGTCTGATCTGTATAGTGAGACCCTGTACAAAATACAAGAAGGAAGGAAGGAAGGAAGGAAGGAAGGAAGGAAGGAAGGAAGGAAGAAAGGAAAGAAAGAAAGAAAGAAAGAAAGAAAGAAAGAAAGAAAGAAAGAAAGAAAGAAAGAGAAAGAAAGCTAGCTCACAACCTGCTCAAGATCCCAGTTTGTCCAGGCTCTGCTCCCCTTGTGCTACCTCTCATCATCGCTGCTATCTCACCTGCTCCCTGTCCCCATCTCTGGGGATCTGCAAAGGTGAGCTCCATGGTCAGCCTCGTGCCTGCCTAGGTCTTGTCTACAAAGTCACTTTTTCCACATGTTGAATTCCAGGATCTTTAGGCTGCATGGGATTCTCCAAATCACTGGGGAGCTCCTCTAGCCCTCTCCCCTGCTCAGCCTTTAGCACATGGGCACTATTACCCAGCCTGCACCTCTTTCCATTCCTGCTATCCACCATACACTGTAGTCCTGTCATATGCAGTATGCAGAGGTAGTCAACTACACACACACACACACACACACACACACACACATGCACGCACGCACGCACGCACACATGCACACACTGCTTTTCAAATCCCAAAGAGATCAAACAGCATTTCCCCTCTCCATGCAAAAGCACAGCAGCACGAGTCATTCCCTGCCTCTGCTGCCTTCCCAGGCTCTCTGCCTAGGAAGCAGGACCCGTGCAGCCCCAGCCCCTAGGAGGCGCCCTGGCAGACACAGAGACCCTGCCCTGAATTCCCACCATCCCAAGGGATGTTTCATTTGTCCAACTCAACTCATGGTGCACCACATCAGCTATGATGTTAATTTCATTCCGAAGCATGCATCTCCCATCCTCATAATTTTTATACTCATTTCTTCAGTGGGGATGTAGCAAGCCCCTACAGGTGAGGGACAGTGTACGAGTGGCGAACAGGACGCCATGATTTCTGGTTTCATGGTGTTGTCTTCAGGACAGCCCCTTAGTTGTGATAATGACACACCTGTACCCAGGCAAATGCAGGGAGAAACAGTCAGACTGTTTACTAGAGGGGGCCAGCTCGGTCTGGGGCATCAGAGAACACCTGTTTTGGGGAAATGATAGCTAGGCTTGGCCCTCGGTGACAAACGTCATTTCAGCGGGTGACTTGAATGAGTTACGTATTTCTCTAATGTAAAGACTTAAAGCACACACCCTAGCACATGGGAAAGCACTATGTCAGCTGCAAAAGAGTTTGCTCATCATGTTACAAGAGGGAGGAGGTGACAGCACAAATGTCACCAAAGTAGACCAGAACAGAGGCGCGAGACAGAGACGGGTTGAAATTCAGAGCCCACCTCACTTCCAAGGGGAGTGAGCTTCATCTTTTTAATTTGAAGCTTTTTCACTATGGAATGTGAGATAACACTCGATTAACTAAACAAGGCTACAGCCATGAAGCCCCTTAGTGGTACGACCCTTGACATCTATGAAGAAGTCGTCGGTGAATGCCAAGTTCGCTTTTAATTTTTTCATGTCTGGCATTCAGAAACATGGAAGATGAGGGATGCAAATAGAATGAAGGTTCTTCTCTGGGATCCCTTCCAGACTTCTAGCAAAACACAGATGGCGAGGGTGACAAGGCCTTGTGTTTGGAAAGGCATGGATGACTCAGGACAATTTTCCGTATCTGTGATGTCACTTGACCATGCAAGGACCTGGTGAAGAAGAAGAGTAGATGCTTCTGGCTCCAGTCAGCAAGTAAGAACCTGTGAAGCAGAAAGTCCACAGCCTTGGAGAGGATTTTCAAAAGTCCAGAGCTTGAGTTTTCCATATTCTAGTGCAGTGCTAGCTTCCTAGTGTTCGATAATAGTATCCTCAGCTCTCCAAGGTCCTGATGGGCCTGACGCTTACACACCTTCTCTTAGTATAACGTTGTATTACTTTGTACACAGAAACAGCGGCCTATGGCCCAAGGTCCAGGACCAGCCTTCTTTCCGCCTGCTAGAAATAAAGTTTTATTGACACACAGCCTCTCCCACTGAATGGATGTGTTACATGGGGCTACTTGTGAGCCACCAGCAGAAATGAGTAGCTGTAAAAGAGACCTCAAGGGAAGCAAAGACCAAAATTTCTATTATGGGACTTTTCCAGAAGGAGTGGGCCTGTCTTAATCTATAGTTTTGGAACAGAAGCCTAGCATATGTGTTGACAAGCCAGGGGTCAGTGGGCTGTGGGGTGTGACCTGCAAAGGCAATGACTCGCCAAACAAGTGCAGACAGGCTCTCTGGATAGTTTTAAACACTCCACTATTTTAAAGGGTCTTATAACTTTATGATGATCGTCAGAAATTATTCTTAATTGTATAACATTGTAAAGTCTTATTTTATAAAGTCATAGCAGTGCATAATATAGAGTGAAATTATACAGTGCCTGGGTTTTTCTTTAAAATGTACTAGAAAAGAAGAAGAAAGGTAGAGGGCGTAGTGGTGAGGAAAAGATTAAATAAAATTGGCAAGATGCCATTTCTTACTGAAGCTGGGTGAAGCAGTAACCAAGGGAATCTTTATACTTTTATTCTTCACTACATATTTGATAATCTCTAAAACCAAAAAAGTTATATTTAAACAGGGTCTCTATTCAGAAAGGTATTGTATTCAATCTTTTTCAAGCACCTCATCTTATTACAACAATGAATATTTGCAGGCTGCAGAAAAATATTTGTTATTTGAAAACATGACCCAAATAATCAACCATGCAATTTGTGTCCTGAAAAACGTAATGGCCTCGTGTGACTTTCTGCACAGAGCCAGGCTTGATCTGGGATAACCCCCCCCCACGGCCCACTCACTTTATGCTCTTATATTTGTACACTTTTAACGTGATATTAAATATTTAAAAAGTCATTTAGGAAACTAAAGTTCAGAGAGGTCTAATGTCTTATAACTACAAATAATGTCGGTCAGGTTGATCTTTCTCATCAAAAGAGACAAAGGTACTTCTAAGTTTAATCCTATCCAACTCAGCAAGTCCATGGTAGAATGCATTAGGTTTGTGAGATCCGTAAGCAGAGTTAAATTAAAGGTGGAGTTGCAGGTGACTATTTAAAAATATTCTATTGGTTTCTTAATTATTTTACAATAATTAATACATGGCATATTGTTGTCTTCATCATAGTGGTTCAGAGTATGAGATGCAGACATGATTGCTTGTCTAAACATCATTAGTACAGATCTTTCTTTTATTACACAAAGAGAAAGTAGCTATCTATACAGTCCAATAGTCCATAACGGTAGTGGATTATCAGCTTATCTGGCATTATCAGAAGCTGTTGACTTGAGCCTTTTGCATTTCAGCATATTAATATTGCTTTCCCTTTTATGCTTTATAGTTAGACTTTTCTGCTAAGTCAAGACCAAAATAAAGCAAGACTTATGTTACAAATAATATAACATAAAAAATAAATAAATAAAATTTTTAAATGATTTATTTTTTTAAAAAAAGCCTAGTTCTGGCCTTTTGGGGGAAAAAAAAAAAAAAGCAGTTAATGGTTAGGGTTTTTTCCTTCTTTTTAATTTCTTATAACTTTTTTCTCATTATTTTGCTTTGTTTTTCTTTAAACCAACCTTGCATGTTTATATCTGGTGATGCAAACAACTAATTTGAAGATACCATCATGCCATATAGCAACCATCGTTGAACTGCTGTTACTTTGTTTAGTGAAACTTTGTATCAGTTCTGGTGCCATCTTGTGTTACTATTTTGTACTCTTTAAAAAATAAAAATATGCCCGGCGGAATGGCTCAGTGGTCTAAAGCGCCTGCTTGGGAAAGGGACTGCGGTTCGATTCCCAGCACCACATGCTGCGCCAGCCCTGCCCTCAGGGCAGACTGAGCCGGCCATAAAAATGAGTGAATAAACAAAGGTTCTGAAACAAGAATAAATAAATAAATAAATAAAATAAAAAATTCTTTGCCAGGCGTGGTGGCACACGCCTGTAATCCCAGCACTCGGGAGGCTGAGGCAGGAGGATCAGTGCGAGTTTGAGACCAGCCTGGGCTACAAAAGTGAGCTCAAGGCCAGCCGGAACTGCATAGAGAGACCCTGTCTCAAAAAGCAAAAATAAATAAATAAATAAGTAAATAAAAATAATAACAGTAAACTTTTAAAATATATATAATTTATAATATAAAAATAAAAATACTGTATTATTTTAATTTTGTTGAATCTTTTTATCTTTAGATTGAAATGTTTCTAGCTCTTTGTCAATACACAAAATTCTACAGCAACAGTCTAAGGCAACTAAGTAAGGTTAAAATCTGAAGACCAAGCTTTGCACTGTGGGGCTAGGGGGATAGCTCAGTAGAATAAGCACTTGCCTGGCAAACGCAAGGACCTGAGTTCAATCCTTGCCCCCCCCCCAAAAAAAAAGCATTTAGGGACCCGGCAGAATGGCTCATTGGTCTAAAACGCCACTTAGGAAAGCTTAGGCGGCTGCAGGGACCATGGTTCGATCTCCAGCACCACATACTGTGCCAGCCCTGCTCTCAGGGCAGGCTGAGCCGGCCATAAAAATAAATAAACAAACAAACAAAAAATAAAATAGAAAATAATTTTTTTTAAGAAAAGCTTTGCACTGTGGTCACTTTCTTCACCATCGCCATCACCTTTGTGGTCATCATCTACCTGTGTTATCCCCCACCATCCTCTCTCCAAACGCAATCAGAAGTTTTCCAATCATGTACAGTTTCATGAGGGAGACGGTTGGAGTTGTATCAGATGCAAAGTCAACCACCTGAACTTGGCACAAAAGGTGAAGAGGAGCAAGCAAGAAAAAAGCAATCCAATGGCACACCTAATATGCTCTAATATTCTATTTTGCCCATACACTCTTTATTTTTGAGTGATGATTACCATGTACATTACTATGCACTTATGAACACCTATACTGCATAAGTGTACATATGAAACCACAACTGCTCTATTTCATGGGGACAAAGGGTCTTCCAATAGCAACATTAACTATGTCTAATTTATACCTTATGAGTTAATTTAAAATAGAAACTGGGTGAACTGTGACTCCATTATTGTGATAGAACTACTGTACAGACAAGAATGGGATTAAAAGAGTTAATATCCCACAACAAGGCTTAGACACTTCCATGGACGAGTGATGAGACGATGCCAAGCCTGTCTGAATGGCAGGCTTCCCTACTGGCCACTACCCTACCTCGCCCTTCAAGATCAGGCCATGCTGATAAAGCACTAGCTAAGGGGAGAGACACGGCCAGAGAGTGAAACGCAACGGGATGTAGCTCCTTCGCTTTGTTTTCAACTGTCAAGCAATGGGAGTGGTAAGGGGAAGTACAGAGCTAAGGGAAAGATCAGCTAACGGGAAATAGGAGTGGCGGCCTCTGGCAAGCTCACGTCTCAGCTTGCTCTGCCCCACTGCTGGCAGAGAAACTTGTGGTGGTCTCGCAGCCATCACAGAGGGGCTCTCTGAACTTCTGAGCAGCACTTGGGCAAGATGCTTAGTGCACCAGCTGTGTGGCCCCGCTCTGGCTTCCTCAGCATGGACTTGGGCCCTGCTTCCCCCTCCCCCAGCCTCCCAGGGCCTGCAGTGTCACTCAGTTGTCTTCTTTAAGGGACAGAACAGACAATGATCCCAGAAGCTCCCTGGTGGACACCGTGGAGGAGTCGACTTAGAGCTTCAGTGCTTCGTTGCAGGAGGATTATGCTGCCTGTGTGTGGATAAAGTGTCCTTGAGGTCTGTGACTCCCTGGTAGTATAAACCCAGAGGAAGTGATCACTGAATCAGTTACACCCAGAACTGGGCAAGTAGGACAGGGGGAGTCCACAGAAAGGGGAAGACGTGCAGATTTGGCCACAGATAAGCTGAGGTCCTCAGACTGAGCTTAGAGTTTTTGCCAAAGAGCCTTCTCCCAGCTTGCTCTCTGTGAAAGCCTGAGAGAAAACGTTCTCTCAGGCTTTCACAGAGAGCAAACTGGTCAAGCAATGGCCGTGACTCATCCAGATGGCTGACACTGACAAACGTTCTATAAAATGCTGTACATGGTTGCAAGGTAAATCCTGAGGGGATCTGACTGACCTTGTCAGATACAAAAGTTACATGTTTTGTTACATAGGTCTTGCTGTAACTTGGCCTTAACCACACAGCAGAAACGTTTAACCATAAGGTGTAAAAAGTAAAGCCAGATTAGTATGCTGAGCTGTAAAAGGCTCCAGTCAACAGCTTCTAACATTGTCAATTCTGCCAATAGCCCACTATTATTATGGAATACTGCTTTGTGCATACTTTCTGTTAGCTCAAATTGAGAAGAAATATTTCTGCCAATAGTGTTTAGAAAAGTTATCATGTCTGCAACTTGTACTCTGAACAACTATTATGGAGATAACAATATGCATTGTATTAATTATTTTTTTAAATTGCCTCAAAAACAAAAATAAAGAAAAAAGCACCTTCTCCCAACTTCAATGCTTCTGACCATGGCTCAGGACTTTTTCTTGAAGTTCCAGTGAGGCCTTCATACCCAAGGTGCCCACCCTGAAATAGTGTACCAAGTACAGGGACTGGTTGGAGTCATTGACACTCTTCTGCACTGACATAACTTCTTTGTTACAGGGGTAGGGGCTCAAATAAAAAGAAAAAGAGCCATGTGAGGGAGAGCCCCAAAACTGTCCTTAGGGAAATTAAAAGACAGAGGAAGCTCTAAAATTCCTCCCTGGCCTTCACCCTCCCTTAGTCAGGAGGTGAAATTCTAAAGGAAACAAGAAGTCCCTCATACTTTCAGCCATTCATTGAACCTCAATAGAGGAATGTGTGAGGCTCTGCATATACACCTGGAGAGCTCCTTCAGTGCTTTTAATTTCCCCTAACTCACGTATACACCTGTTTCAGATCAAAGACAGAGTGTCAGAATGGATGCTAGTTCAGAAGAGGATATTCCAACAATATTATTCCTAACAAATGTGAACCCAGCCAGGACTGTGAAGTAAAGATTAGAAAGCTGCTGTTTATTTGGAGGTAAGAATGGTGGTGTATTTAGCTCTTGGTGTGAGCAGACCTGCATGCCCCTGGTCAAAGGTACATATCTGTGACTCTAACAATGGCCAACAACAGGCTGTGGTGTTTCAGGTTAACCTGGCTGCTCTGGATTTATTGAGAATTAATGAATGGACCTGCAAGGTAGCTCAGTGGACTAAAGCGCCTGCTTAGGCAAAGCTTAGGGGCTGGGTTTGATCTCTGGTACCACATGCTGTACCAGCCCTAACCCTAGGGTGCGCTGAGATGGTGATTGAGGCTGAGTGTGGTGGCACACGCCTATGATCCCAGCACGTGGGAGGCTAAAAACAGGAGGATCACTATGGGTCTCATTTGTGTAGTGAGGGGGGGAGGAGGGAGAGAGAGAGGAAGAGAGAGGGAGAAAGGGAGAGAGAAGGAGAGACTGGGAGAGACAGACAGACAGACAGAGACAGAATTAATGAAGATCCAAAATCTAGAGAGATTTGAGCAATTTTCAGGTGTGGTGTTCCTTCAAAAGAGAAGCAACTTTCACTTTACAGGCTAACTTTAACATCGTATCTCCAGGAGGCAATCTAGCTCTAAGAAGTGATTTAGCTCTCTAGGGAGAAATTCCTTATCTTACAGGATTCAGAGCTAAATGCATGCAAAAAGAAAATTAATGGTTAAAGCTACCTACAATTTTGCAGAGAACTATGAAGGGAAGGAAAGGGCGCTATGCACGTGTTTCTTAACTTTGCTCTCTGAGAGCACCAAGAGGGCAAGACACCTGCCAGCTCCAGAGAGCGCCCTTGGTGGCCAGATTTGGGCCCTGAGTACCATGCTCCAATAAAAAGCACCAGCAAGCCCTGGAGGAATGGCTGTTGGTAGAGCTGGGGAAGTCAAGCAAAAGGTGCACACCGAACGGGGCTCAGCGCCAAATACGAACCCTGAAAGAAGGTGCTGGACCTATCTTTAAGGGGTTTCCCATGCCTGCAGTCAGGGACAATGCAAGCACACACACACACACACACAAAAAAAAAAAATATATATATATATATATATGAAATTAAAAGTTTAAACACTAATGAATGAAACCAGAAACCATGATCCTTAGTGACAGAAATAGAATCAGATGTCTTTGATCCTTCTAGATTTTGCATGCGAGCAAAAGCTCACAGCGCTTTTCTTGGCATGTGGCTTCTTTCACTTAGCGCAGTGGCGGCAGGTGCATCTGCTGCTGCAAGTGGGGAAACTGTCATCAGGCTGAGGAAAATTCTGTGGCATGGACGGGCTGCAGCCTCTGGATCCAGTCGTCTGTCACTTCATGCACCCATTGTTTCTGTGTCCTGGCCGCTGTGCCTGGCGCTGCAGTGAACCAGGGCTACAGCGATCCTCACAGCACGGAGCTTTTCTTTCCTTTGAGTACACACGCAGGAGAGGAATTTGTCCGGCCCTGTGGCAGATCTATTTCTAATTTCTTTGGGTGCCTCCACACCGTTCTCCACGATGGCTGCACCCACCCACACCCTCACCAACAGTGTGTGAAGTCCCCTTTCTTCTCCACACCTTGGCTAGTGCTTATTTATTTTCTTTTGGACAAAAACCACCCTGTCAGATACGAGACAATGTCTAATTGTAATTTGGAATTGCATCTCCCTAATCCTTAGTCATAATGAACACATATTTTAAAAATAGTTGTGGACTCTTCTGATGTTTTTGTTGGGGAGATGTCTATCTGGGTCCTTTGTTATATGTTTAAGGGATTTTTTTTTTTTTTTTTTTTTTTTTTTTTTTTAAGGGTTTTTTTTTTTTTTTTTTTTTTTTTGGCTATTGAAGTGACATCCTTATACATTTCAGATGTTGACCCCAGATCACACTTGTGCTCCAGATATTTGCTCCTGATTTTGTTATTCTTTTTTAGAGTCAAATACATAAAATTAGAGATCAAAACAACTTTTATCAGGGGTAGGGATGAGAGTTTAGAAGATGTAGGTCAGAAGGTACAAAACTGCTGTTACTTAGGGTAAGTATAGAGATACAGTGAACAACATGAGGACCCTAGTGAACTACATGTTTATATTTTATAACATACTGATAGCCAGGAGAGATTACCATACCAAAAAAAAAAAAAAAAAAAAAAAAAAAAAAAAAAAAAAAAAAAAAAAAAAAAAAAAAAA
>PVJA010013618.1:0-49154 GCA_004027025.1 Myocastor coypus | reverse complement strand
TCTCTCAGGCTTTCACAGAGAGCAAACTGGTCAAGCATTGGCCATGACTCGTCCCGATGACTGACTCTGACAACAGTTCTACAAAGCACTGCATATGGTTCCAAAGTTAATCCTGAGGAGACTTGACCCTGGAACGTACAAATGATGAAAGTTTTGTTAGACAGGTCTTGCTTTAGCTTACACTTAATAACCCAGCAGAAAAGCTTAATTATGAGGCATAAAACGCAGAGGGCTTAAATCAACAGCCTTCAACATTGCCAATTTCACTGGTAACCCACTGCAATTATGAAACATTAGACTATGTGTACAACTACTTCCTCCTAGTTCAAAGAGAAGAAAACTTTTTCTTCTCCTTTTTTTTCCCTTTCTTCTTTTTTTTTTCTTTTTGGAGTCAATATTGACTAGAAAATTTGTCACGTCTGCACCCTGTGCTCTGTATAACATTTGTGAGGCCAACAATACGCAGTGTCTCAACTATTGTGAATGTGCTACTAACATGTTTTGAAATTCTCATATTGTTATCTCTTACTAAAAGTAATAAAAATTAAAATAAAAAAAGAAATTTAGAAATATAAACATATACAAAATTGTATCTGGTCAGTACCATGCCATTTTATCCCTGTCTCTCATTCTCTTTTATTATCCCTTTTAAAAGAAACAAATATTCACTTGCGAGAGAGGATTGCAGTAATTGATATGCCATTAGAAGCAGCACGCATCTAAAAGACCAGCATGACAGGCATTTCGGCATGGTTTAGTAATACACATTGCTATCCTCAGTGTAGTTGCTTACTTCCCCAATATTAGCATGTATAATTGATCAGGGCGAGAATTCTACCAATTAACTGCTAGTTTCAAAAACCTTTGAGAGATTCTTATGACCATTCTCTAAATCTCCCTGTGTATATAAGTGCATGTTTTTGCCCCTGCCGTGTTTCCTAACTTTTTTTGCTGTCTATTCATTATGTAATCCTTAAATTTTTATTTCCATTTAGCTATGCTATGCCTTTGCATTTTTGTTTCTTCTTTTGAGTTCTTCCACTAGGGAAACTATATGATGTTAACACAGGTACGTCAAGTTTATTTTACTTGTGAGTATGTGTTCAAGATACATCCACTTATAGCCAGGTGTGGTGGTGCACACCTATAATCCCAGAACTCAGGAGGCTGAGTCAATAGGATTGGTGCAAGTTCGAGACCAGCCTGGGCTACAAAAGTGAGCTCAAGGCCAGCCTGAACTGCATAGTGAGACCCTGTCTCAAAATAGGCAAAAAAAAAAGATACGTGCACTTATACGTGACGGTTTTGAGTTTGTCATCCTTTATAGCTGTGTAATATTCCATTGTATAAAAAATAACACATGTTTTTCAACCATTCTTCATATGATGGGCATTTTGGTTGTTTCCAATATTTGGCTATGACAAATTGTGCTGCTATAAACATGTGTGCACAGATATCACCAGGATATGATGTTTTCACTTCTTCTGGGCAAACTCCCAGTAGGGAGAAATGTGGATTGAATTGGATTTCCAGTTCTGGTTTTTTAAAGAGCCTCCACACAGCTTTGTATAATGGTTGCACCACTCTGCATTCCCACAAGCAGTGGAGTACAGCTCCTTTATCCCTATAGCCTCCCCAACATGTGTCATTGGTTGATTTCTTTATGATAGACATTCTTTCTGAGGTGAGAGGGTATCTAAGTGACGTTTTCATTTGCATTTCACGAAGGCTAGTGATGTGGAGCATTTTTTCATGTATTTATTAGCTTCTAGCATTTCTTCCTCTGAGAAGTATGTGTTCAACTTGAATGCCGATTTCTGGATTGGGTCTTTGAATTTGGGGGACCTAATGTTTTTAATATTTTATAAATTCTAGATAGAGGACCTTTGCATGATTACTTATTAGTCAATATTTTTTTGAAATTTGTAGGTTGTCTTTTTACTCTGATGGTAATTTCTTTTGATATGCAAAAACTTCTCAGCAAGAGGAAGTAACAGTTGTTAATTCCTTCAGGTGTTACACATACATTTTAATTTTTGTCCATCAACTGTTTGCCTACCCCGATGTCCTCCTACTTTCTCTTCCAGGAGATTTAATGTTTCTCTATTAATATATAGATTTTAATCCAGCTTTACTTTAGTATGGTGCATGGTGATAGACCTGGGTCAAGTTTAAGATTTTAGCATGTAGAGAGCCAGTTTTTCCAGCACCATTTCTTAAAGAGGGTATCTGTTTTTTTCCAGTAAACATCTTTGTCCCCTTGTCAAAGAAAAGGTGGCTGAGTATTTTCATAGTTTTTTCTACATCTTCTAATCTATTCCATTGATCTTTATGCCTACTTGTTTTTAACAATATCATGCTGAGTTTATCACAGTAGCTTTGTAATATAATTTTATGTCAGGAATTGTAATGCCTCCTGCCTTATCTTTGTCACCCAGGATTGTATTTGCTATTCTAGGTCTTTTCTGGTTACAAATAAGTTTTAGGAATGATATCTCTAGGCCGCTGAGGTATGTTGATGACATTTTGACAGGGATTGCATTAAACCGGTATAACAATTTAGGGAGTATGGCCATCTTCACAATATTGGTTCTTCCTCTTCAAGAACAGGGAATATGTTTCCATTTTCTGAACTCTTTTTTTTAATTTAATATTTTATTGTTTAAATTTAACAATGGTTATATTACATATTTTCATCATCAGATCAGTTTAGATTAATACATATAAGTATATAAGATTGATCAAATAATTAAACATTAACCCTTTTAAATCCATTCAATCCAGCTATCCCCCTACTGGGAATTTTCCCAGAAGAACTGAAAACATCATACCATAGCGATATCTGTGCACCTATGTTTATAGCAGCCCAATCTGTAATAGCCAAATCTTGGAAAAAACCAAAATGTGCATCATTTGAAGAATGGTTAAAAAAATGTGGTATATTTATACAATGGAATACTACTCATCCATAAATAATGATGTTTGAAGACTTCATATATAAATGGATGTATATTGAACATATACTCATTAGTGAAATAAACCAGACCTATATGTGTAAATATCATATAGTCTCCCTAATATATGAACTTTAAAGAAGAAAACAAGAACTTAAGGGCATAACACAGCTGAACGTGTTATGGATTAAACAACGAAGTGACTGGAAGCAGATAAAGGAGAAACCATATCAATAGCAAAACCATACACTTATGTACACTGGATGAATCAGATATTGGTCTCAAAAACTTTCAAAAGGTTCAGCATATTGATTATAGCACAATGCAACGCTAAAACTATGTTTGAACTCTTTCTTAAGAGTACTGTATTTTTCATTGAATAAATCTTTCACTTTTTAATCATATTAATTCCCCAGTATTTCATTTTCTGTGGTGTTACTGTCAAAGTTATTGTTTCTCAAATTGCTGTCTCAGTGTGTTTGTTATTTGTGTAGAGGATGCTATTGACTTTTGACTGTTGATTCTGTATCTTGATGTGCTATTGAATTTGCACATTAATTCTAGTAGCTTCCTGATGGAGTCTTTTGGGTCTTTCAAGTATAGTATCTTGTAATCTGCAAATAATGATAGTTTATCTTCTTTACCTATTTCTGTTCCATTTATTTCTCTCCCTTGTCTAGTAGCTGTAGCTCATGATTCCAGAACTATATTAAATAAGAATGGTGATAGAGGCCATCCTTGTCTTATACCAGATCTGAGAGTAAAAGATTTCAGTTTTTGCCCATTTAGAATTATGGTAGCCATTGGATTGTCATAGATGGCTTTTATCAGATTTAGGTGGAGGCCAGCTACTCCACTTTGCTGTAGGGCTCTGAGCATGAGTGAGTGTTGGACTTTGTCAAAAGCCTTTTCTGCATCAATTGAGGTGATTATGTGGTTTTTGGATTTGGCTTTATTGACAGATACAGTGCATTGCATTTGTAGATTTACATATGTTGAAACATACTCGCACTCCTGCAATGTAACCTAACTGGTCATGATGTATAATGTTCTTAATTATACGCTGTATTCTATTTGCTAAGATTTTATTGAGGACTTTTACAACTATGTTAATGAGATTTGGCCTGTAGTTCTTTTTTAGTTGGATGTTTCTCTGGTTTTGGTATCAGTATAATACTTGCCTCCAGAAATGATTTTGGGAGGACTGCTTCTTTTCAATTTCATTGAAGAGTTTCAGGAGTACTGGGATTACATGTTCTGTAAATTTCCCGTAGAACTTGTTGGTGAACCCATCAGGACCTGGACTTGTCTTCATCAGTAGGCTTTTTGTATTTCACTGGCTGTTATGGGGGACTGAGAGCTCTTATATCTTCTTATTTCAGTTTTGGTAAATTCTACCTTTTTAGGAACCTGTCCCTTTTTTCTATGTCTTCCATTCTGTGAGAAGAAAAGATTCTCAAAATAGCTATTGATGTTCTTCTGAATCTCCCCCGGGTCTGTAGTAATTTCGCCCTATTTATTCCTTATTATTTGAATTTGAGGAGTCTTTTATTTCCTCTTTCTAATGAGGTTAGCTAGGGGCTGATCGATTTTGTTTAATCTTTCAGTGAATCAGCTTTTTGATTCAGTAATTCTTTGTATTATGTTCTATGTCTCAACTGAATTAATTTCTGCTCTAATCTATAATTTAATTGCGTCTTTGGGCTTTCAGTTTGGTTTGCTCTTCTTTTTTAGACAATCTAGGTGCAGTATTAGAGTATTTGTTTGTTCCGATTCTGTTTTCTTGTTTATGAGCAGAATAGATGTATTGGGGAAAAGAAAGCTCTTGTTTGAGAGAGGAACAAGAGGAGAACCTGAGAGGTTTGTCCCCGTCCTGTTTTCTTAATATGTGAGTTCAGAGCAATAGAGTTTCCTCTAAGAACTGCTTTCATTACATCCCATAAATTCCCATAAGTTGTGTTTGAATTTTCATTAAATTGTACATATTGGTCAATTTCTTGTTTAATTTCATCTGCAGTCCATTGGTTGCTGAGAAGGATGCTGTTTAATTTGCATGTGTTTACAGAGTTTTTGTAGTGTCTTTTGTCATTTATTTCCAGTTGCATTGCACTGTGGTTGGATAATATGCTGGGGATAATTTCTGTTTTCTGGCATACACTTAGTGATGACCTATGAACCAGTATGTGGTCTATTTTAGAAAATGTTCCATGTACAGCTGAAAAAAATTTGTATTCAGAAGTGCTTGGGTGGAACATTCTGTATATGTCCACTAAGTACGTTTGTTTCAAGTCCCGGTTCGGTTCTGCTACTTCTTTGCTAATTTTTTGTCTACTTGACCAATCTTTTTGGGATAAGGGGGTATTATGGTCTCCTGTTAAGATTGTGGTATTAGATATTAGATATTTCATGTCCACTGAGATTTGTTTTATATAGCTGGGTGCTCCTATGTTGGGTTCATAGATATTTATGAGCGTTACCTGTTCCTCTTGATTTTTTTCCCTAACCAGTATGTAATAGCCTTCTTTATTTCATTTGTTCATTCTTGGTTTGAAGTTGAGGCTGTCAGCAAAAAAGATTGCTGCTCCTGCTTTTTTCTGAGATGCTGGAGGCATGTAGTGTTGTTTTCCATCCTTTGACTTTCTGGCTATGAATTTCTTTATGAGTTAAGTGTGTTTCTTTTATACAACATATTGTTGAATTTTGCTTCCTAATCTACTGTGCAAGTCTTTTTCTTTCAGTTGGTGAATTAAGTCCATTTGCATTGATCGTGATAGTTGAGATGTATTGACTTATGCTTGACATGTTATTTACCTGCTGTTGTTTATGCCTTTTTCTTCTGTGTTTAATTGTTTGTCATATTTGGTGGATTTTTTCCATTATCATTTTTAGAGTTCTGGTCATTTTGGTCCCTCTCTAAAATATCTTTTAGTATTCTGTGTAGGGTTGGCTATATCATGAAATTCATTGGTTGTTCTTTTCGTGGAAGTATTTCATTTTTCTATCAAACTTGCCATGAGTTTTGAAGTGTATAACAGTCTGTGGCGAAATTTGTTTTCATGGAGGACTTGAAGCACTCTGCTCCATGCTCTTCTTGTCTTCATGATTTGTGAAGAAAAATCTGCCATCATTCTGATGGGTTTTCCTTTAAATTTGATCTGTTTCTTTTCTCTAGCAGCTTTTAGTATATTGTTCTTCTGCTGGATTTCTGGGATCTTGGCTAATATATGTCTAGGTGTGCTTTTAATTGAGTCAATGTTATTTGGAGATCTATATGCTTCAGTTACCTGAACACCAGAATGTTTTCCCATATTTGGGAAGTTTTCTACTATTATTTATGCCCATATGCTTTTTATATCATTTGTATTGAGTCATTCTTTCTCATTGATATCTATTAATCTCACGTTGCTCATCTTTGCATTGTCTTTCAAATGATGAATACTTTTTTCCTTCATCCCAGTTATTTTTAATAGGTCCCTTCTTACCTTTTACTAGCTGCAGCAGTGCCTTCAAGATCTGAAAATGTATCTTCACTCTCATTTAGATGGTTTTGCCAGCTTGTGATTGAAGTCTTAAGTTCCTGTGTATCTTTGAGTTTGCTTCATGCGATCTGTTTCTTTCCTATGTTGCTTATTCAAGGAATCCATCATTTTTCTAATCTCCTCTAATTTTTGACACTGTGTTCTGTAAAAGCAGTTTTTAATTCTTTCATTATGATTATCCTTTCTTTTTTACTTCAGAGATGGTTTCTGATATGATCTCCTCGATACATTTTTGTAGTTGTTTCTTTACTTCAGATGCTGTTAATTCAGAGATTTTAACTGTGTGATTCTCAGTTTCTTCTATACTTGTGTCCTGTGCATTTTTTCTGGGTGGGCTCAGGGCCTGAGATTACATTTTGCTCCTTCTCTTTGTCATTTTTGTATAGCACTGTCCTCCAACCTTTGGTGTAGAGGCTTGGCACAGTTGTACCTATCAAAGGTTTTACCCAAGATAGAGTATATGGTTAGGGAAGTTATAGTTTTTTTTTTTTAATTTACTGATCTATGGTAGGGAAAACTAATAATGGGTAGTGATATTTAGCATTAGACAAGGTTTTGTATCTAACGGGTTTGTGTTTCAGACATTAACATCAAACATTAGGTCTGTGCAGCTAAGAGAATATTAAATGGGAATTTGTATTTAATTTAGTTCCTCTAAGTTTTGTCTGATGACCTCTCCTTGATGTACCTGGGGCTCCGCTAGGCAGATTAGGTCACCCAGTTACCTGTTGCCCCCTCTGTAGATCAAGAGAAAAAGAGAGAAGAAACTCTTCTAGATCTGGGTCTAGCAAAAAATGTCTCAGCATACTGGGTCTGGATCTACCAAGTTTGAACTCATCCAGATGTGCCTAGCTCGGGTACTGCTGCTGTGTTCAGCTTCTTGCTGCTTCAGCCTGTGGGATTGGCCCCCACACACTTGCTGAGGCTGGGTTGAGTCTGGGGAAGATATGGTGAACTCAGAGCAGATCTCATTCGCATGCATTGGGCTGGAGCCGAGTCTGGAGAGGATTGGGAAGCACAGCACAGACTGGCTCCCTTAGTCTGGGGCTGGGTTGGGAATGCAGGAGAAGTGGCGCAGACCCAAAGCAGATCTCACCCACATACGCTGGGCTTGGGCTGAGTCCGGAGAGGATAAGAAAGTGTGGCACAGTCTCCCTTAGGTTGGGGATAAGTTGGGAATGTCGGCATTCACCATTACTGATGAAGAATTTTGTGAATATTTCTTCTTTTTCCAGTTTCCTCACTAAAACTAAAATGTTTGTCCATTTCCATCCACTTAAGTGCATTATTTCTATGCATGAGGCATGGAAAGAACAAAAGTACCCATGAAATTAATGAATGATTTGATGGAATTTCTGATGGGTATGGCCTCCAATTTACCAGTCCTTATCATGTACATGTGTGAGAAGATTTAGAAATAGGAACTATTGAGGGTATCTGTTCAATAGCTAGTTAACCACTAATGTAATCATTCTTGATCTCTTTCAATTATAGGAATTATATACTGAAAGTAAAAAGAACTATAAAGTAGGACAAAGGACAAAGATCCCAAGCCTAAGCCTATAAAACTAAACTGGGTTGTGAAAAATTTACTGTTGTCCTGTCTGCTGTATGTTAGCTACATGAGCACATCTTCTATGATTTTTATTTTTTTGTTATCTAAGGACTGTGCTTGAATGAATGATACACATAATACCTTCTGCTTCTGAAATCTTCATGGCCCAGTGCTCTAGCACAGCAAATTGCAAAGCTTTCAGTGACACAAACATTTCACTGCAGTACATGTGTCAGGGGCTTTACTACCACTGCTGTACCCCCTTTTACGTCCCTTCTTATAGTTCCAAAAAGCACAAAAAATTGATTTCTTCATAATATGGATTTTCTCAGCACTCTTGGCATTTTAGGGTTTAGATGATTTCACAAAGCTGGTGGTTAGTTGGATAAAGTTGGTCTGTGTGGGAGGACAGAAATGTATTTTTTATATATATACATAAATAATTATTTTTTTTTTTGTGGGACCAGGGTTCGAACTCACGACCTTGCACTTGCCCAGCAGGCACTTGTGCCTCGGAGCTATCTCCCCAGCCCCTAATAATTTTGTTTTGATTTGTTGTTTTGAGCTTTTGGAATTATTAAATTTTCAAGTGAGGCAAGAGAAGGCTGTACAAGAGCTGATGATAAGGGGTCATTAGCAAGGGCAGCTTCATAGTCATTTGCACAAATTTGTGTGATCAGAAAAAACAATGTCAGTTTCATTTGGACTAAAAGGTAAGATGTGTTAGGAGAGGAACAAGGATAAAAGTGATAAATACTGTGACAGAAAGGAAGAGATCAAGGCAAGGAATAAGGGTATGCGTGGGAGCAGCTTTGGGCATCATCCGTAGTGGTCAGGGTGAGCTTTAATTCCAAGGAAGCACCTGACTGTGATTTGATAGAGCAGGCAGCATACCACTTCAGGGTATTATAACAAGCCTGTCTTTGAAGGCAGAATGCCCCGAGAGGCACTGGTTCCACGGAAGAACTGTGGATGGAGTTCAAAACCCCCAGCAGTCTGGAAGGAGCCCCAAGTTTGTACTCAGTGTCCTACATTTCTCCATACTGAGACTATCTCTCTCACGTGGCTGGGATCAGACTTAATGGGAAATGGCAGAAAAGACCTGGCATTGGCACACAATATAAATTTAGAGATTAACATGCAATTAGGAATTGAGCTAAGAGGTTTGCTTTTTAAGCACTGATTTGTAAACCCTAAAGCTAGAAATGCTTCCTGATAGCAAGCATCACAACAGCTCTCTCACCAGACTGAGGCGGCACATTATAGTAGCAGTTCTCCAACTGGAGGCATACAGCAGTGTTCACAGGGAAACTTGTTCAGTATTCTGATTCCTAGGCTGCTCTACAGAAAACTGAGTGCAGTAGCACCAGCACAGGCTCAGAAATCTGCATTTTCTTATGAACACCTCCAGGGATTCTGCCAGCTTTCTATACATACTCTAGGAAACCTCACGTTGGGAGCCACTGGTAAGGGCGGAAGGACCATGAGATCAGGAATGACTAACCAAAATTCACACTGCTACACACCCATTTGTTTGCTATGTGATCTTTAGTACATTTCGTTTTCCTCTTGTGAAAAAAAAAATAAAGTGAAGCAACCTACTTTATGGGATGATTTTGACAATTAGAAAGGACATTTTAAGGCTTCTGGGACTGGATGGAAATATACTGGGTACTTTAAAAAGAGATTCCTGTTATACTACCCTGCAGTGGTATGATTCTGCTCTGTCAAGCACCTGGATGAAGCCCAAATCTGCTCCCACACACGGCCCTTATTCCTTGCCTTGATCTCTTCCTTTCTGTCACAGTATTTATCACTTTTTTTTTTACTGCTTCCATCATTTATTTATCATAAGTCAAAACCTAAGAGAATACAAACCTTACGAAGACAGGAATTCTTGTTTGTTCTGTTCCCTGACATCTATACATCTACAAAGCACTTGGCAGAACAAAGCGCGCCATATGTATTTGTGGAATAAGTACTACAACTCTTTGTCAGTGTTGTTTTGTTTATCTGGATCCCACACTCACATCCTGGAGATTTCTGTACCATTAAATCATTATCTTCCTCCCCTTTTCGTGCAGCAACTGTTTCAAAACTGCCTATGTCGAAGAGAAAATGGAAATTTATGGAAAACACTGGGAATAAAAGACAAAGAATTTCTAGACATAGTGCCTGGTGATTTCTCAGTAGAAATAATTCACTGACCAAATCAACATATTAATTGTTCTGAAAGTTACTGCTTCTATGTCTGGTATTGAGAATGTCAGAGTGAAAATGGCGTTGTTCTTGAACAATAAGAGCTTCGTGGGGGGCGTGTCAGCTCACTCTGCCAGTGCATATTACGTGACTCCTGTGTGGACTTTTTGTGAAGAAAATCAAAGAAGGGAAGACCTAACCCTTGCAGGCCAATCACAAGTCTGGAGTGCAGTGCAAGTGTGTGAAAGGCAGAAAGTTCCCACTTCATTCCCCAGCAATCTGAGCTGGAGACCTGCTCAGCACACACAGGAATTTTTTTTTCTATTTAGCGAAGATTCTGTAGGGTCTCACTAACACAGATCACACTCATAGTGACTCTCCTGTTTCAGCCTCCCAAAGGGATTGTAGGTGTGTGCCACCATGCCCAGTCTCAATCATTCTCTCAGTGCCCCCCGCCCCCCGGGGCAGGGTGAGCAAGGCATGCCTGAGATTGAAAAGTTCCTACATCTGTCTAAGCAGGCTTTAGTCCTATGAGCCCTACACATGGGAAATTTTAAGCAAGCACAATTGGGAGCAAGGATGCAAAGTTCTGACAAGGATACCAAGCTCAGAAGCCAAGCTTCATTTTGCTTTGTGTTCCTCTTACCATCCGCCTAGACAAATTACATTTTTCTTGTAACCTGTTTTGATGTCAAATCCAAAGAATCCATCTGGTCATCAAAATCATCAAACAAGAATCCACCTCTACCAACAAATCCAGATAATTGCATATGATTTCCATTTTTCTATAGCAAAAATAAGCATTGTTTGTGTGCCACAGGCTGGGCTAGTCATTACATGTAGCATTGGCTCATCTCAATGTTACCACGATTTCATGAGGAGGAACTTAGGTTGTTCATCCATAGAATTTTGTTTTTGTTTTTTTAATTTCTTTTGATTCCTAAAGGAAGTACAAAATAATATTAAAACAGAAAAAATTACAAAAGAGAGTTTCACTAAATAAAATAATATGAATTTGTGAATTTGACAGTATGTGTTGTATTGCATACTGTTCTGTTTAAATTATTCAGGTTACCAGATGTATATATGCAAAATTTGAAAAAACAAAGAAAGAACAAAAATAAATTAAGAAAGGAGAAAAAGGGGAAAAATTGAAAACCAAGACCAAAAAAGTTTAAACATTAACATTAAACAGTAATTAAACATTTCCACAGACGAGCAGAAATCCACAGTACAATTATCCAAGTTATCCGGCTTACACACGTAGATATACTCTTTCCCCCACTCCCATCCTGTCCTCATCTCAACAATTTCTTCCTTTTGAAAAAGTTCATTCCCTTTTCACAGTATCTATTGTACTCTTCAGATTTTATTTACCCTGTCAATTTCTCACACTCAGGACACAACACAATTTTTGTACATATCACTCTGGTTCATTTCCCCTAAGGATATCATCTCCAGCTGCATCCATTTACCAACAGAAATCTCCTATCTATCCTCTTTTGTAGCTGAATAATACTCCGTTGTATAAAAATCCTCATTTTCTTTATCCGTTCTTCAGGTGATGGGCACTCGGGTTGCTTCCAAGAGTTAGCTATCACAAATTGTGCTGCTATAAACATGGGCACACATAAATCTCTGTGGTATGAAGTTTTTAGTTCTTTTGCAAAAATACACAAGAGGGCAATAGCTGGGTTGAATGAAACTTCCTATCCTAGGTTTTCTGGGAATCTCCACACTGAGTTCCACAATGGTGTACCCGTTTTCATTGCCACCAACAGTGGGGAAAGGTTCCTTTTTCTCTACAGCCCCTCTAGCATTTGTTATTGGTTGACTTCTTGATGATAGCTATTCTTTCTGGCGTGAGAAGGAATCTCAGTGTTGTTTTAACTTGCGTTTCTCAAATGAGCAATGATGTGGAACGTGTTTTCCAATATTCATTCGCCACTTGTATTTCTTCTCATGAAAAGATAATATCCATCTCAGATGCTCACTTTTGGATCGGGTCTTTGATCGCCCAAAGAATTATTACAACATTACAATGCTTCCTTACAAGCGCAAGAAGCATTCGCTTGTGGTATCTCAGACATAGAGTCTATTTGTGGGCATGGAAAGAGAAACTGTACTTTAACTGATTTGAAAATAGGGAACGAGTGCATTTGTATCTCTGGACTAGTCAAAACGTCCACACACTTGAGGTTAAGGCCAGCAAATGGTCTCAACAGCCAGTCTGTGTTCCTGCTGGAGTCTGGTCACCTTGTCCCTGACTACAAAGATAGAACACCTGCACCAGTGGCATCTGGTCCAGGCAGGAGGAAGAGAAACATATTTGCTCGTGGGCAGTTTCCATTCCCTTTAGCTTGTTGCCATGGAGCAAAGACCGCACATCTTTCTTCATTTTCATTAGTTAGTCCTCTAAAGTAGCTCCATGAGTCCTGGGCTCTTTGCTTCGTTTTTGGTTTTGTTTTTATTTTTGTTTGTCTGTTTTCCTTAGAAAGGTGTCCCATTGCCAAAAATAAAACTAAATATAAGGCAGGTTCCTCTCACTTAAGAAATATTTGTTAAATTTAATGCTTCTCTACCTCCAAAAGCATCCAGATCAGCCTCAATTATGAAATCACTGTCACAGCAGAGCCACACAAAAGGTCTGAGGCTGAGCCTGCCCTTGTTTGAGTTCTTACTTTCATAAAGAGTCGAGGTGATTTTAGTATGTTTGCTAACTAAAAAAATGTCATCATGATTTCCAGTGCTATTTACTTTTGCCAGGGAGTGTTAGACTTTCAAATGCCAGCGCATCCTTCTTGGTCAAGTGCAAAGTGGTGGATTCGTGTGGAACATCTAGTGGCGAGTACAGCGAGGCTGGGGCCAGGAAATTGCTCTTGGAGAAGCACTTACTGGCTTGTTACATGTCTTACTAAATGGAGAAACCTCGTACAAGATTTTCCTATCAGTGCTTTATGGAATAAACTTCTGCATAGCTGTTACAGCCTAAGCAATCGTTCAAGGTTTCATTTTTAATTTGATCGGGTATATTTTAATTATGACAGTTTTATTCCTTTATATGTGCAGTGTTTACATTTTTTTCTCTTAAACAGAAGAGCACAAAGTTCTTTTCATTTTTGGAATAGCATTATGCTTTGAAGGAACACATTAAAATCTAAGGGGTTGAGTCTAAAGATAAACACAACCATAAATGGTACCCTTAAAATATCTATAATTACTTAATGGCTGACTAAAATCCAATAGAGATTTTGATTTAAGCTAGTAAATTGTAAGAAAAGAAACACTTTGAGGAGCTGAGTATTGTTTTTTTTTTTTTCCTTTAAATATGATGAATTGCTTGAGTAAGAAAAATAATGAAGTATTATATTTTTCACTATCTTACTCCCTAGTTCCTATTTTGTTATACACAAAATCACCAAAATTAATGGAAAAGTTTGCTTATTGAGCTATACTTTTCATTTGGGGAGGTTTTACGTTGATGGGAACAGAAAACTTTGATGATCTTCACCTGGGAAAAGGAACTTCATTATTCTCCTCCAGAAATGAATAGTGAGGAGATTTGCTACAGCACCTTACTGATTCATTTATAAGAAAAGAACAGTTTCAAACAAGAGCAACATACCCAGTATATACCATGCAGGTCATAACCCGGGGAGATTGATTAGTATTATTTTGAGCCATTGCCTGAGTACCCCTTGGGTATAATATGCCACGCTCATTTGAGTTCTAAAAAAGCATAAAATTGAATAAATGATTGAGTGAGTGGATGGAGGAGGATCATAAATGTTCCAAGAGAAGCTTCTGGAAATAAAATCAGGACAGCAAAATTAGAGGAGAAAAAAGAGGCATTGTCTGGGAATTATTTGACCACCAAGGAGAGTAACCAAGTGCAGATGTCTTCGGATGTGAGGACTTATTATCTTACATAGTATAAATCCTGGCGTACCACTTCTGTCTGTTGTGTGCTCTTCAGCAGCAAAGTGGTCATAGCTGTTATCAAGATCTGTCATAACCATAACTGCATCAAGAGATGCAGAAGAACATTTCTTTTTTTCACTATGGAGAAAATCATTTTCTAGAATGAAGCTATAGGGCCTCCCTTATAATACTATGGCTAAGATCAGTACACATGATCTTTCATGAGCTACAAGAGAAGTGAGATGACAAAGAACTAGAACTTTAGGAACTTTTATCATTTTCAAGTCAGCAAGTCAAGCAGTTCCTCCCTCCTGGAAACTTATGTTCTGACGATGTGAGCAGCAGCAAGACGCACGGTATGCAGGAAGAAAACGAGCTAGGAAGAGGAGACTACGACAGACTGCTTCAAGCCCATTGTACTTGAGGACCAAGAGGACAGAGGCTGTAAATCTAGAAATACAGAGGGAGGTTAGTGCCAGAGACATATCAAAAGAATATCTCTTAACTTAGTCACACAACAGAAGTGTTAAGTGAGGAAAAAAGAGTGATTCTTCTCTGTGGGCCAGAGAAGACACAACTAAGGATGTCTTAACTGTGAATCAAGAAAAAAATCACAGAGCCCATCTCCATGTTAAATGCTTCAATTTTTTAATTTTAAATATTTAATTTCTCATTGTTGTGACTTCAAAGCCAGCCTCAGCTTTGTAGTAAGAGCCGGTCTTAAAGAGACAAAAAGTAAAAAAATAAAAAAGGCCAGGTGTGGTGGCACATGCCTATAATTTTAGAACTCAGACAGCTGAGGTAGGAAGATTGTTAGGAATTCCAGGCCAGCATGGGCTACAAAGTGAGCTCAAGGCTAGGCTGAGCTGCCTAAGGAGACTGTCTCAAAAAGTCAAAAAAAGTTTAATTTCTTTCACCCATTTCCAATGACATTCTTTATTACTATCCTTCCCTTGCAACCAGTGAGCTATTTTTAATTGTAATAGTTTTACTGGTCCCCATAGCACCTTCATCAAGGGTGATGCAAAGAGAAAGAGAAATCTGTGAGTTTTACAGGTGTGTGAACAAAATCCTAGAGAAGATGGTTCATGTCATGGAGATAATATTAATTAGAAGCAGCAAGACTAAAACTGCACCTCAGGGTTTCTAGACTCAGTCAGATATATCTTCATAGCATCTTAATTCCCTCAAATCTGTGTAGAAATGAGCAGTCTATCTTAATATTTCTTTCTTGCATATTCTAAGTTGTGTTTTCCTGTCAGTTTATTTACTTGACTTTTGAGACTATGTTAAGTACCTAAATTAATAGATAATGAATGTTCAACCAGTTGAACCTAGCTGTAGTTTTAAATTTTCATTAAATAATAACTAAAATGTCCAATTGTAGAAAAACATTAGAAAAGTCGTGGGAAAAATCACTTGATGCTGTTATATGAACATTTTAAGATCAACTCTAGGCAACACTCAATTTCCCCACCTCATTATCCCACTGTATCTAGTTTTCTGTACCATTTATTTATTTTTTTAAATATATGATTTTGCTATATCAATGTTTAAAGATTTCTTAAATCACTTCCCAGCAAACATGAGATAAAAATAAATTAGGTTAATGAATTTTTATGCTATAGTGAGTTTTTGAAAATATATAAGAAAATATTATAAATCTTTCCTGTAATATATGGATCCACGTTTTAATTGCATCTTTTTATTTATTTATTTGTAAATAGTATCTCCATGCCAAAATGGTATCATGAGCCTTTTAAAAATAATCTACAGACAAATTTGCTTTTTTGTTTTCATTTATATATCTTGTACAAGGTCTCACTAGCAGCCTAGACTCATGGCAGTCCTGTGTTCAGCCTCCCCAGCACAGGAATTACAGGCATGCGCCACTACGCCCAGTCTCTGTGACCAAAGCAGTGAGCCTAGGGGCAGGGCAGGTGCAACATGTGGTGCCAGGGGTTGAAACCCAATCCCTGTGCTTGCCTAAGCATGTACTTACTCCACTGAGCTCTCTCACGGGCTGTATAGACCAATTTGTAACACCAAAGGTTTGTTTCTTTCTTTTTTTTTTTTTCATTTAAACCTCAATAATTGTAATCACTTTGCAGTCAAGATTAGCTGAATGAACAAAAACCTTTGAATGAAGAATGGGTAAACAAGAAATTTATGGAAATTTGGTTTTAAATAATGATATTTCCTATAAGCTATCCTAATAAAATCAGTTATTATGCTACTAGTAATAGTTGATAATTTATCACTAGACATGCTGCATATTCTCAAGGACTTAGTATTACAATCACTGCACCATTCCAAAGAACATTCATTCTTGTTCATTTTTCATGGTGGAATGGATTCGTACTTGGAGTAAAAAGTTTCATCACATGTCTAAACTTAGCCTATTCTAAATTAACTGGATCAAAATGCAAGCTCTTTTTCTAAATCGCTTATGTGTATTTCCTTTTAAAAATAGCTCAGGGTATACTATTTTGGCGCACGTTATGTTTTGCTTTCAAAAAAGCATTCTATTTTACAACTTTGATCATTAAGTGGTACTTTAAAAAATAGTATAGTACTGGGGCCGTGGAGATAGCTCCGTGGCACAAGTGCCTGCCTAGCAAGTACAAGGTCATGAGTTCAAACCCTGATCTCTCAAAGAAAAAAAAAGTATAGTAGTATGTCAGTTGATCTTAATCTTCAAATTGAATGGATTGAAGGACTTCCTTAGAAAGGATCGGACCTCAGGATGCCATATTCTTTAGAATGAATCCACCAATGGGTTCCTAACTGAATGGCCTATGAGGTGGGGCCAGGAGAGGAGGTGGGACATGGGAGCTTTGTTTTCGAGGGTGCATCTCTGGTGAGCACGCTTCCCTGTGTTATGCTTCCTGGCTGCCATGACCCAAGCAGATTTCCTTACCATGCCCTGCTGCCATGTTCTTGCCCTGGAACCAACCAACCATGAAGTGACACCTGTCAAACCATGAGCTAGGTATACCTTTTTTCCTTTAAATTGAAAGTGTCATGTATTTTATCTCATTAATGAAAAAAAAACTGTCTAACACAAATTGCATATGTCTGGCAGGGATGATGCATGAAAAAGTCCAAAAAGAATGATCATTCTGTGTCAGCCTGATTTATCTACTGTGCCTCTTCTTGTCTCATCTATATTTTAATTCTGAGCCCATTACATTTGGGTCCAGAACCTTGAATGCCATTTATTACTATTATTTTTATTTTTTTTTAAATGTGGAATAGTAATGTAAGAGAAACATTGGAAATGTTATGGAACGTTACCAAACAAAATAATATTAATTTGACAGGGTTTGTTGCATTGTATATTGTCTTCAGATTAGTTGTACAGATTACCAGATATATGCACACAAAATTACAAAATCTGACCAATTATACAGTTACAAATCTGACCAATTTTGACCATGACCAATGATGAACTTTTTATATATTTATTTACCATTTGTGTTTCTTCACATGTAAAGTTAATATTCATCTCAGATGTACCATTTTGGATTGAATCTTTGAATTTTGGGAGCCTGATGTTTTTAATTCCTTATATTTTCTAGGTAAAAGGGCTTTTTAGAGGGTCAGTTGTTAAGTGTAATTTATATATGACTCCTAAGTTTCAATGTCCAGCTAGAACCAGTAACCTGAATTCCAAATCTTTATTCCCAACACTATCTGCTAGATATCTCTACTTACTCTTTCAAAGACCTCTCAACATTTTATTTCAAAACCAAACTCTTATAGCACAGCATTATGGCACACACCCATTTCCCAGCATTCAGGAAGACCGAGACAGGATAGTTACTGTGTGTTGAAGGCCAGTGTTAATCACATAGGCAGATGCTGCCTCAAAAAAATAAAGCCAAACTCTTGAGCGTCCCTCCAGCCCTTTCTTCCTGTAGCTTCTCTGAGAAAGTTAGTGGCAACCTCTTTATTCTGTTTGTTCAGACCGAAAATGTTGGGCATCCTTTCCCCTTTTTTTTCCCTTTCCCTTTCCTTCTCTTTTTATTCTGTCCAATAAATTAGCTATAGCATAAATTTTTGTCTGCACCTACCTTTATTTCAAGATCCAAGCATTTTCCATTATCTCATTGTTCTGGTTCTGCACCATCATCACTGATCTACATCCAGCAGAAGCTCCTGTCTGCTCAGCTTGCTTCACCCATGGCTTTCTTGCAACCTCCTTTGAACTAAGCAGCCCAACTAATCACAATTGCTATTAGTCATTGGTTCAAAATCTCCTGGGGTTCCCCACTAAAGCACTACTCATGAACCATAGGACTCCACACTAAATGAACCTGGTTACTTGACCCTCCATGCTCCTACTTATCTCCTCCTTTTCTTGTGCTTTCACAACCTCACTGACTCCCTTACTGTTCCTGATTGCCTTTTCCTTTCTCTGTGCAATGACTTTGAACAACTCTTTATGAGCTTTGGTTCTCTGATAAAAGGCCTGCTTCTATGTGACTTCACCATCGTATTTGACCCTGTACCATCTCCCCCAGCATTACTTACCACCCTTGTCTGACTTGTGTTTTTCCATATGATCCATGTTATGCTTTCTTGATACTTACTCTAGTGTTCCTGGACTCACTGTCAGCTCTCCATGGACAAGGATTGTTGACTCCTTGGTTTGTAAGTGAGTCCAACATTCATTGCCTGGCACTTTCTATTAGTCATTGTTTCAAAATTAGTCATTGCTTCACCAAGTACTATGCAGTGAGTGGATGGAAGAATCTGAAAAAGAACCTGGCAATTAGCACCATGGTGCTGAGGTAGAAGAAGCGGAAGTGGGAACATGGCTGCCAGGAAGGAAGACATGAAATACTTACTGAGGAGTGAGAAAATAGAGGGCTGCAGCTGTGGGAATGGGAAGGATTCCAAGCTAGTGAGTATCTTGAATAGATCATCCTGACATCGACATGGAGAAAAACCTTGATGCAGGTTTTAAGGCAACAGTGCACAAATCTGAAAGCTTTTACATGAATGATCCATCACTTATGTATGGCTCTCTTCTATAAATTCAAAGTAGCATAGGAAATGCGGAGGCTAATACAGCTAAAGACTTGAAAAGATAGTGTAATTTTAGGCATAGACTGACCTCAGTCTCAAATGCTCTCAAGACAATCTTTCTTTTGCCTCTCTTTTTTAATTGATTTTAATAAGAAATAACAATGTGACAGTTTCAAAACATGTTAGTAGTATACTTCCAATATTCGATGCAATGCATATTGTTGTCCTCCTATTAGATATACAGAGCACGGAGTCTAGACGTTATAATTTTTCTAATCATTATTGATACAAAAGATTTTTTTCTCATTCAATGAAAAGAAAATAGTTGTATACATAATCCAATGTTTAATAATGACAGTGGGTTATTGGTAAAACTGACAATGTTGAAAGCTGTTGATTTAGGCCTTTTATAGGTCAGCATTCTAATATAGCTTTATGTTTTATGCCTTGTAATTAAACTTTTCTGCTGGTTGGTTAAGGGCAAGTTTAAGCAAGACCTATATAGCAAAACATGTAACTTCTGTATCTCCTAAAGTCAGTCAAATCCTCTCAGGATTTACTTTCCATTTCTTTCTTTTTTTTAGATTTTTTTTGTGTTTTTAAAGAGCATAAAAAGGTAAAAAAAAAAAACAATTAGAAATAATAAAGAATTTCACTAAAGATGATAGGAATTCAAAAATGGTTGCCATATTACATAAGGTTGCTTTCAAATGAGTTGTTCAGATTACCAGATATAAGCATGCAAAGCTGGTCAAAAAATTAAAAGGAAAAAGAACAACAACAACAACAATAAAAAGCTGGGCGTGGTGGCACATGCCTGTATTCCCAGCACTTGGGAGGCTGAGGCAGGAGGATCAGTGTGAGTTCAAGAGCTTCCTGGGCTACAAAAGTGAGCTCAAGGCCAGCAGTCTGAGCTGCATAGTAAGACCCTGTCTCAAAAAGGCAAAAAAAAAGAAAAGAAAAGAAAAGAAAAGAAAAAGAACAAATTGAAGCATTCATTCTTTCTTTCAATATATAAGTAGAAAGCAGTAGTGCAATTATCCAAGCTATCCTGTGGAAACATCATATTGTCTCCCTAGTATAAGAACCTGAAAGAGTAAACAAAACCTAAAAGGTGCAATAGATACTGTGGAGTGAACTCTTCAAAAGAAAGGAGCAAATGGAATGAAGGAAAGGAGAAAAGAAAAGAAAAGAAGGGGAAAATATATAAAAATATACATAAGATTGCTTGGATAATTGTTTACCGTTTCTTATGTTTGCTTATTTATCAGCACAGTCATCAGACCTCATGTGACTGCGGGTACAATGTCCCTTCTCTCATAAGCCTCAGAGAAATACTTATGGCTTTGCATTGCCTATAATGGATGTAGAGGCTCATTTCTCACACTGTCATTGTGGTCTAGAAATAGAATGGTCAGACAATTTCATCTAGGACACACACTTCACCCTTGAACTGAGGGTTGGGAGCAGTTGGTTTTCCAGAGGAAATTCAGTATGTAAGTGTTATAAGAAGAAGGAAATGGAAAAAAAAAGAAGAGGGAAGTGGTATTTGTAATGGCCAACAGATGACCACTACAAAGGAGTAATGAGGCCTTGAACTTGGGTCATTGCAGTCAGAATGAAAAGAAGTAAGAGAGATGAAGTCAAGTAGCCCTTCTGCCTCTTCAGGGGGAGGGGAAAAGACACAAAATGTCTGGAATACAACGTGAACAGTTTTAGCTGATGTGACTGGGACTTGAAAATGCCATTAATAAAGATTCAGGATGAAGTAGCAGGAACTGATTTATGAGCGAAGGAAAGCGTTTTCTTGCTTTCTCATCCTTGTTTTTATTAATAAATTGTTTCCAGCTCCTCAGAGCTCAAGAGCAATTGAGCTCTGCAAGAGGCATAAGGCAAATTCTTCCACCAACCACTTATTCTCAGAAGACTTGTCTCTGTGGCTTAAAAAACATCTCTCAACCCATGTATGAGAGGATCAGACAGAAAACATATTTTCTTTCAAAAGTTGGAGTTTCATCTGGTTGAGCTACCAGGATCTAGGGAGTAAAAAACCAAGAACCAGGGGCTGGCCTCGGCTTTCTCTCATTGAATGTTTCCAGATGGGTGACTCCAGGCCATCTCCTGAAGCACTGCATATGTGCCAGGCTTAGAGAAGCACGTGATGCTCATTAATAAAATGCTAGTCGATGTCCATGAAATTATGAAGTGAGAAATGTTTGCTAGTTGACTATGAAATGGGGGCTGGTAACTCTGAGCAAGAAAACCTAAAGGCAGGCACCAAATGGAAGTGATGAGTACAAGGATGGTGGTAGTGTTTTTGCTTCTGTCAGGATATTTCCAAGTCACTAGGATCTGTTTCCTCAGAGTAAATTAAGTCACTTAATCACCAAAGCCACTCTGTAGATCCACTGCCATTCCTATTTTACAGGTGGAAAAACCGAGATATTTACCTTCTTGTCCAAGTGTCTTGTCAAAGCTCCCTCACGTACTAAATATAGGAGCTAGAATGCAAGCCATATGGCCCCAGGACCTCCCCTCCTAATAAACTGTTCATAGGTTCCAGAACTGTCCAAGACAATTGTAACGTATGCCTGTTGTCTTGGAATAACTCAATGTATGAATTCTAGAATATCTCCGTTTACATAATACATTATAGACACATTCCTCTTAACAGTGATATTTTGCTTTCTCAAAGCCAGGAACATCTAATCTGTGCAACAGAGGTATCGAAAAGACTAGGTTGTAGCTCCAGGCGTAAGAGGGGCAACATTTTGAATTGAATATGACTATTTGATAACCATCCTGTTTGTTTTAAAAATTAAACCACCTGTGTGGGTTGGTGTTGGCTTGCTTTTAACTAGTAAATCTCTCTGCATTTTTATAACTTTTAAAGTTATATGTTTATGATACCATAAAGTTGCCTCTGTGTGGAATAATTTTATTTATGGCTCAATACTTTGTTCCTTCAGGTTCCCCCTGATCTCCAGAATGAAGTGCTGATTAGCCTGTTAGAGACCGACCCTGACGTCGTGGACTATTTGCTCAGAAGGAAGGCTTCCCAATCATCGTGAGTATGCCACCTTTCCATCCTCTAAAGCCATGCTGGGGATTTCTATTTCCATTTCTAAGGAATTAAAAAAAAGTTTACGTGACTCTATTCAGGCTGGCTGAAGTGGGGTTTTAGCAACTTTCTGGCATCTCCGATCAGTCCACCTAACCAGAAAATGCTCCAGTCTTGCCAGTCCACTTATCGAATTAAGGCACCACTTTACGAGACATTTCTGTCTCACTTTCAGCTTTTTCTACCCCTTTAATGTTCTTTTGAATGTACTTACGGGGGGAGAAAAACACTAAATCACTCACAAGAATCTCAAGGGACTGTATGATACGTCTCACTGATTCACTCTCCAGAATCTGGAAAACTGTGCCTTAGAGTCTGTGATGCTGTGTCTTGATGTCTCTTACTTGTGTAGCTTTACCGGTGACCACAACAGTTTCTCAAGCCCCGAGGAGCCTTCTCAGAGGCCTAGGTGCTCCTATGAAATTAGAGGTGCGCCCTTTCTTGCCTTCCCCAGCATGCGTAACTAGTATTCTCTGGATGCACATGGCACAGATGCACATTGCTTTCTGTACTTAACGCACGTTTCTAGTGGGGAAGAAGCAAGCCACATTGCAGGCTATACCTGGCTGCCATTTTCCCCTGAGGGAGTACAAAAGTATTATATTCATTAGGTTTGATGTTTCATCCCAACAGTTGCTCAGAGGCAGAATGTAAGCTGGGGCTGAGAAACTTGGAGAGTTAGTTTTAGAGGATAATGTCTTCTGGTTAATGGGAGCATATCATCACCAAGGTACCAAACCTGAAATTTGTAACACAGAAAGTTGTTATTGTGGTCTTACAAACGTATCATTTACGTGGTGCTTTTAATCTACTGAATTTCAACAATTCTCAAGATACATGTCCCCTCAGGTTTCATCATCCTTAAAATTCATAGCACTCTTTCTTTCTCAGTCAGATAGAAAACAATGATATATCTTATTCAGATGTGATAGAAACAATGAACTATTTCAAGTTATTCTTATATACTGTTGTTGAATTTGATTAAATAATGTTCATTCACAATTACTTTAGGCATTAATGCAATTATGTTACTTAGAGAAATTCAAAGACCAGGAAGTCCACATTTTTCAATCACCTTTTTTCTCAGACCATTACAGTAATAGCCCTGCTAAATTCAGCTTCACTCCATTTCCAGCTGAGCGGGAAAGAGCTTGTAATTGGATCACCCTTTCAAATGCACTTTTAAAAATTCAGGTCTGTGCCAATCATTATCAGGCCAGATTCTGGTTCAAGTAAGATGTTCTGCTTGCATTCAAGCCCCAAGAGCCATGAGTGAACAGGAAAAAAAAGTACTCAAAGTATAAATGGGCTGGCATTTCATGGTCTTGATTTTGGTATCTGTATTGGGCTTGCACTTAAGTTTTTTCCTAAATGTCTAACTACCATCAAGAAGCAAGTTCTTGTTCAGACTAACAAGTGGCCTTTCTTCCCAGCAGATCATGTTCTACCAGAATTTTAACAAACTCACTCATTTATTTCCTCTGTGTATGAAAACAGCCATGGTGGCATTTCTCTGTGAAACTCTCATCAAGCTGCCTTTATAACGTGTCCTTGGTACGCTGTGGAAAAGCTAGAGAACATATACTTTAAAAAAAACACTAATTTTTGACTCATCAACATTCTGTTTCTGTGTGACATTACTACATAGGTACATTTTGTACTCTGAAAACCCACTGATAGCAATTCTTTTTATGCAGACTTAAGTATGCTTTTGTAGATAAATGCCAAGGCAAGAGATGAACATTTTTGTGTAGTCTTAGGAAAAAAGGGAGGATAGATGCATGCCAAGCTGTACAATAATCCAGCCTTTATTGTTCCCTGTCCCTGAAAGACTGACACAACTATGAAGTCCAGGTGAACTGACCTGAGACTAAGATCTTAGGTGAGTGTTATGACCTCCAGATAGGAAAGTGAGCTCTGGGAAGCTGTGTTACCAGAGGAGATAAAACATTGGGCAAAACTTGGTAGAAGTGTGTTTTGTTTGTTTTCCTCTAGGTACAGGCCAAAGAATAGCCCTGAAGGCTGATAATAGTGTCACAAAGTAAAAGTGCAGGCAGTAATAAAAGAACAGTTCTTTTTGATGGCCTGTTGAGACCTGAAAGTCTTATCCCTCGAGCTACAGGTGGCCTTTATGTGCCTTAATCATATGCTTCCCAAACTTCACTGGCTGTGTGGACAGAGCCCCAGGAGATCTGAGAATCTGCATTTCTAACAAGTGCTTATGTGGTACTGATGATGCTGGTCCATGAGCAACATTTTGCATAGAGAAAGCTGAAAATATCCGGGCATTTTGTTGCCTGTAGGGTCTGTCAGACTTGCAGAGTGGGAAGATGATAGATGCTAGCCCAGTGGTCTGTGGTTCTGTCTGACCTGTCCATTCTAATCACCTGAGGAGCTTAAGAAAACTAGACCACCTGGAGCCCCAGAGAAGGAGATTCGTTTGTTTTGGGTTGCAGTCTGGGTGCTGGGAACTTTAAAAGCTCCTCACGTAGTTCCAGTGAGCAGACATGACTAAGAACTTCTCGCTCAGATCTACTACCTTAGATACTATGTACAACATTTGTAATAACATAGAGACTTCAGGGAGGGGATTTTTGATCTTTGGAAGCTATCTTTGTGTTGATAAAGGAAACAAAACAATGTTCCAGGTCATAAATGCACTTGGAGTCTAGAGAAGAGAAAGAGGTGTGACTTGCAAACTTAAGGATGATTTCTGAGATGAGGATTTGCAGGGATCTGGGAAGATGGGAGTGCAAGCAGGATTGAATGTCTGGGAACAAAGGCCTGGCCGTGTGACAGTGAACATGTTCCCTTTCTGTGGACATGAGGCCTTTAAACAGCAGGTTGGGAAATGGCACTTAAGTCAAAAAGTAACGACGTAGGGTTACAAGTGATAAGAGATTACTGTAGTCACAGATTAGCGTGTCGGTAAATCACAGCACTCTGCACTGACAGATGGAGCCGGCACCCTTGCCCGTATCACATGCTTATGGTGCCACATGCTTATGGAATTTTAGACATTGCTTACAGGCTTAAGATCAAATATCAGCTCCGATGCTACCAGCGGTGTGATAGTGGGCAAATTATTTACTATCTCTGTCTCCGTTTCTCTATAAAAGTGCACCAATTTCATATGAGTAGTTTTCTTAAATTAGGGACCAATTTATAACAAATGTTTAATGAATGCCAACAGTTATTGTAGGGCAAGTTCAGACTTTACCACTTGGTTCATGCACAAGTTACTTGCCAAAGACTATCACAGTTTCCTGAAGACAGTGATGTGGCAGCTGATACGGCCAAGCGAGAATGATCCATTTGAAGTTATGCCATGCTTTTTAAAAGCAAAGCTCCTAGGGACCTGCTGGCTCAGTAGAGCGTGAGGCTCTTAAAAGCAAAGCTCCTTATTCACCTCAGACACTTCGATTTTTTGTTCTTGAAGTTTCTGTCCCCTCCCGCCCCCAGCGCCCCCAAGCTCACATGCCTAAAGAAAGCTTTAGATTCCTGTGAGGCCAAGTGGAAACTGCAAAAGATTTGATTTGAAGGGCAAAAGAAACAAGTTTTAAAGAGTGTAAAACCAAGAACAGGAAAACATTTATTATTATTTCTATTTTGAAAGAGCAAACTTTTAGTGATATTTAGGGACTGAATGTTTTGTTTTGATTTGGGTTTTTCTCCTCTTGATGCAACATCAGAATTGGAGGCACGTGGGGGAGAATTCATCACATTTTCATGTGCTTGTCTGCTGAAGGTTTTGGCTTCACCCAGATGGGATGCCAAAGGGAGATTACAAGAGACTTTTATTACGAAAGATGCAAAACAGTTTTCAAAAAATTGCTTGTCTAGTGTATTTATTAGAGTTATATACTCTTTTCATCAAAGGCACTTAAAATAGATCCCTCCCTTTGATTTAGGAATGTGAGGAGGTAGAAAATGGGGCCGGGAGGTTAATTGCAGAGAAAAAGGTAGGTCAAATGTCTGCATTTGCCAAAAGAATGAAGGCATCGCAGCAGGGCTGGGTGCAGGGGAAAGCAAAGGGGACACTTAGCAAGGTGCAAAGTGTCAGGGATGCCCAAAGCCTCAATCATCAACACTAAGTAAATCATAATAGAAAATCTTGCAAAATGAAAGTTAAATTCCAAAATCAACAATAAGCAAAACAGCAGTGTTTTTTAACAGACCAGTGCTGTTCTTCATCACGCTAATGGCTGAAGCCAAAGGTAAAATACGTGTCACTGGCTTAAATGAAAGATACTCACCAATTATATTTTTTAAATCTTCTTTGCTTGTGTCATTTTAATCAAGACAATTACTCTATTTAATAGTTTCTCTTGACCACTTACAGTCTTAAAGAATTTTTAATTAGGTCAGGCAAAAATCAAATAATCATGAAAATTGTTTGGGTATAAGCAACACATTTAACTTTAATTGCTTGTTGTAAGTTTTAATATTTTTGCTTTTCATTATTTCAGTGTTTTTGGCTTTTTGACTGGTTAATGTTCTAAGGGAAATTTAGCCACCCAGAAAATTGTGTACATTGGGGTACATTGCTCTCTTTCTGACTGTGGTTCTTCAGGTCACCAGAATTTGGTGTTGGGGTGCTTTGTAGAGCAGCATATAATTCATATGAAACTTCTCCATGAATCCAAAGCACAGGCGAGTTCAGCAGTGTGACATGCTAACTAATAGGACATGGTGACTAGTACGGCATGGTAACTAGCCCCGATAGCTGTTCTTATAATTTGTAAATGTAGCTTTGAGAAAACATACCTCAATTCTTATTCTGTCAAACCTCATAGATAGCTTGTAAATACAGTACCAACTCAGCAAATCTGAGTGTCTTTCCTACTTCCTATTTTGGGAATAGAGTCAAAACATCAACTGTATTTAGAGATAAGGCAGTTATGAATGAACCAAAACTACCAGTATAGAGTTTTAAATTTCATTGTTATGAATTCTATCAGTGGCCCTCACCAAGTTGTATTGAAATCATCAAAAGCAGTAAAACTTATGACCAGTGAGTGAATCAGAAGGAAGGGTGAAGACATGTACTTGTCCCACTAGATGACGTTTCATCACCCCAAGTAATTGTTTTGCTCCCCTGGATGATATGTGTGCCCCTATTCTGAGGAGAGTCAAGATTTCTTGTAACTTAAAGACATAGCACTTAGCTCATCAGATACAGATCACACAGAGAATTCATTTTCATGTTTCAAAGATCATCAAACATGCCTTGCTTCACAAACGCACAGAGCAGTGCAAGATTGGTCATGGTTCTGCTGTTCACTTGTTATGATTTGTCAAAGCAGAAAGGTCTTCAGGCAATTTTCAGAAACAAGATTTTACTTATAGTACAACAGCAAAGAATAGGATTGAACTCACAGCAGCTAGTGGCTTCAGCTGTCACTTCTTTTCAGCACCCCAGAAATGATGAAGCATAAGCACCCCCCACATACATACATTCAGTAAAGTTCTTTCAGTGAGAAAGTTTTAGGAAAACCCTACACGTAAAATAGAAAACCATAATGAAATATTCCAAAAAGCATAGTTATGCCTTCCTTCTAAGGAAAAGCAATCCAGGCCAGAGGGAGAGTTGCTGGCATCCTCCCTCCCTTCTAACATCTTCACTGTGATGTGCAGCGTCTTTACAATTCTGTAAAACAGTGATTTGAAGATGTTTTATTGGGCACACTGTAAATAAGATGAATAAAAACAGCATTATTTTATCTTCGCCTGTCATAAATGCTTCATAAATGCTAACAGGAGGGAATGAATAGTGACTCAAAATGAGCAAAGAAGTTTCTCCAAGGATTCAGGGTGCCAGCCTCATCATCCCTGGGGACCCTGTGTGCATTTCAGATGTTCTCTGGAGAGGGGTTTGCTTCCCTAAGACACTGCGTAAGGGAGGCTCTGCAGACTTGAGCGTGATTAATGTGAAAATCCTCCATAATTCCAGAGCTGTGCTGGCAGTGGATTCCATTCCTACTACAATTAATAGTGCCTAAGATGGTTATGAGCTTTGCATTCCAATAGAGTGAAGTTTATCAGTTGAACCACTGAGCCAAGGATGAAGACAACGTGCATTTGAAATCACTATGAGTGTTTCTCACTGAGATTGGCCAGCGCAGGTCTCAAATGGCCACATCAAGTGATTGAATGGAGTTTTCCATCTATCTACAGAGCAAGTTCTGGGTTTCCGGCTGCCGTGCAGGCCTGCCCCCAGTGCCCTGCCGGCGTGTTTACACCCTGACATGGAGGGACCAGCTGAGGGTGAGGATGTGCTTTGCTCTCCATGCCCATTCCATGCTTGTTGGTTAGTGGAGGCTGGTCCAGGGCACTGGGGAGCTACAGAGGAATCCCTCCCTCCATGCATGGAGGCAAACCTAGTTGCCTGGCAATGCACACACCCAACGCTGTTAGTCTCGATCCATTATACGGTGAGGCGGGAGAGGGAAGCCTCAATACATGCTTTGGGACCTGAAGCCCCGCTGAGGCACAACTCACCCACCCAGCATCCTAGAAGAGTACTAGGCACAGGACGACTGCTCTAGACCATTTCTCACCTAGTGTATCACCGAGCACAGTAACTACTTCCTGTCAAGCAATTCATGGGTATTTTAATGGCCTCACTTAACACTCTCACCTCAAACCTGACTACTTAAAGTTGAATTCCTCCCACCAGGCACATCGGAGAGAAGACATTTGTAGCTGCTTGTCTCATTTTTTCAGAGATCCCCAAAGGGAAGAGTGTTTTTCTACATTTGACAGTTCTTTGGAGTGGGTTCTTAGGCAAACTGAGCTGCCACTTTCTGACCCCCGCTGAGAAAATAAAAGGATAGACAGGGAAACATTTTCAATATTTCATGGAGTTCCTTTTAATGAATTCCATAAAATGTATTTAATACCATTTTTCTATTGATTTGTATTAATGCTCAATACTGTTTAGCAAATAAATGTTAGAAGGATGCCCGATTTCTACTGCCCCTAATTGCTAGAAAGACAAGTCACTTACAAGTCCTGTTACTTTTCCTTATGCTCATACTGAGCTCCGAAACAAAATGAATTGTTAATAGTAGATTAGTCCACTGCCTGTCACATGATGAATGCTGTATAAATATAATTTTTTCCTTTTCTTGCAGGCCAAGGGGTTAATTGCCCTAAGCATGATTCTCAAGCTGTTAACCATGCGTATTCCCACTATATTCCCTTCCATGGCTGGGACATACTGGGATATACTCAGGGTACAAAAATAGTCACTGGCTCTCACTAGGTGGTCCTCTCTGTTTATACTCCTGGTTGTCACCTCAACCACGCTGAGGGAGCTCCTAATCTGTGCCTACGCTGAGACGACTTGGCCATCTCTATCTCTAGAGAGCAGCTCCAGCCACCACCCCAAGTTACTGTCCTATTCAAGGCCCAAGTTGGACTCTCTTTGCTGCTTGATTTAGGAAAATGAAGCAGCAGCACAGAGCCAAGGTGGCCTCTCCTGCTCTCCCCCACGCCTCAGTGGCTTCTGATGTGCAGCCAGACTACCTTTCATTGCTGCATACTGCTTGTGGCAGACAGGGGAGGTGCAGAAGCGGCTGGGGTGTACACAGCTGCCCTTTCTCCCCCAGCTTGGGCCCCAGCCACCCCAAGTTCAAGACCTCCACATTCACCCCCATTCCAGCCAGCATGGCTTTTCCACTGCCTCACCTCTTAGAGACTCTTAACCTTCTGTCACATGTGCAATTTGAGGAAGGAAAGCAAGGCATGGTTTTTAGAATTTTGCATACATTTTCATGCATTGGAATCCCCTCGACCTCTTCTTGAAACCCAGCCCGTTGGCCCCAGCCCAGAGTTCCCCGCTGAGTACGCAGAGCTGCTTCCTGAGCTGCAGGCTCTCACTCATTTCATGATCTCCTGTCGCAATTTCAAATTCCTCATTTCTCTTTACCATGGCACCTTGCATGTTCCTTTTGTACTGGGCCTTGCAAAGGGCATAGCCCGTCCTGCCTGTAAGTCCAGAATGCAACTCTCCGATTTATATTTCTAACAAGATCTGATGCTACCATGGGGAAACACTTTTTCATTTCACAACCATTAAATGAGATTTTGCAGAATTGACTCAAAGAAAAAGGAAAGGGAGGCCTTCTGCCTCCTGCTCCCTCCCTCTGCTTGATGGCATCCAATCAGAACTATGACAAGGGAGGAGAAACTGGTGAAGCAACTTCAGTTACTCTCGTGGTTGTTGTCATTGTCCTTGTTTTGTGTGTGCCAAGCTCAATGCTCTCATGAGGCATATTGCTTTGCCGCCCCCTTCCCCAGCAGGTGATGTAAGTATGGCTTCTCTGTCTGTACATCAATCCAGAGTCACTTTTCTGGAGGAAATTTAAAATCATGAAGTGGGAAGGAATCAAGTACCTTGAACAGTTGGGAGAAGGAAAACAATAGAAAAAGGAGAAATTGAACCTTTAGGGCAAAATACACAAAGGCCAAGCTGCCATACACCGACTCAAATGGAGCTTCCGTTTCCTCTGAGCCTCAGAGCAGTCACTACAGACAGAAATACATTATTTATTACATGACTCATGGCTCCATAGGGCAAAAATAGCCTCCTTTCTCAGTGGAAGCCCAAATGTTCCTAGTACTTCGGCTGCAAAATGTTTTCCATGGGGTATCTTTCTTTATGCATACAACACCTGACACAACCTACAATTTATAATATTTTACTAATTGCATTCTCTTCTGTGTGTTTTTTGAGACAAGGTGTACCATTCACGTTGTGTATTTCAAGTTGACCTCAAACTCACAGTGATCCTCCTGTCTCAGCCTCCCCAGTGGCATGCTCCTGTAACCCCACGTGAGACATAATTATTGTGGTCTCTGGGAATACAACATGACCTTCCACAAACTGTCCTCCCATAGCCCTGGTATCCGTGTTTGGGCCATAAATAGACTTGACGCTTCTAAAACATGCCATGAACTAAGTAAGGCTTTCTGTGTGTACTGTTGTTGATCTAGAATCAATACTCATTCTGGCCCAGCAGACACAAGACATTCTCATGAGTGCGTGGAGAGATATCACCTGGCGGGGCTAAACAAAGGAAATTAGCCCACTAATACATGTGGCCCAGTTCTGAATGTGGAACCCTGAATCTCAGTTGATCTCTGTGGTAGTGCACATTCGATTTTCCCCAATTTTGTAAACTTTTCTCAGCTAATCAGGCCCCAGGACAACAGAAAAGTATGCATTTTGCTTTCTGTTTCCTCAGCTGGAAAATGGGAGCTTTTTGCCTTTTTGTCAGCTGGGGTTAAACATCCCACCACCACTTGCCAGAAGAAATAGCTACCTTCGCTTTTTTTTTCCTACAAATTTATTGGTGTCCTAAAGGACTGGAAAGTTGTCCTCACGGTTTTCCTCTGGCTGTTGCCCATGAGATTGTCTGATATCAGTTCAAAGCAGAGGCAAGGAAAGGACTGACTTTTTCCATGTGGGTAAGAAATGTCCTGGGCAAAAGTACTGGAGCCCTGGCTACCCTAGTGACAGCATGGCCTACCACAGATGCTGGACTGTCCCCCGCAGCCCCTGGGGACTAACCCTTGCTGGAAGTCTGAGACAAAGCTAGGTCCCCTGTGAGTATGATGTCGCCTCTACTTTGCATGCACAAAACCATTTGGCTGGGAAAGGATTGCACAGCACTGTTTATCTTTGTAAAGCCACAGAGAGTTTTGTTTTGAAATAGTCAACCAAAAGAAAGTAGAGAGTCATAAAGAAAAGTGAAGAGGGAGAGGCGAGGGAACAGGTTCTGGATTTCTAATCAACCTCTGATCGTTTTCCTTTAAGATGTTGTCAGGGCCACTGTTTTGAGGAAGGTAGAAAGTAAAGATATTTCCAGGTAAGACTCTCTGCTCAGTCTTTTCATGCTTCCGAACTGCTTGTCGTCCTGTTTCACTTACCTGCTCACTGTCATTTCTGTTGCTGTGGCAACACCATCACTTGTGTACATGCTAATAGTATGCTAAACAGTGCGCATGCGTCAGGCTGTAGAAGCCCCAGTGCCTTGCAGAAACATTTTAAATGTATTTAAATACAGCAGTTCCTTAATGACGGCTTTCAGTTTATCTTTGTGGCTACATAAAACTTTCTCAACAGTTGCATCACCATCATCATCATCATCGCGGGAAACACAAATTTATTTACACTAAGTAATTTTTATTTTATTAACTTTAATAAGAAAGAAAGAACAGTGAGACAATTTCAAAACCCATTAGGACAGCCACGGTAATTAATACAATGCATATTGTTGTCTTATAGTAGTTGTTCAGAGTACAAGATACAGACATGGTAACTTTTCTAAACACTATTGATACAAATATTTCTTCTCATTGAACTAAGAGAAAGGAGCTGTATGTATAGTCCAATAGTCCCTAACAGTAGTGCATTATCAGAAGAGCTGGCAATGCCGGAAGCTGTTGACTTGAGCCTTTTACAGCTCAGCATACTAATCTGGCTTTACTTTTTATATCCTCTGGTTAAACTTTTCTGGGGATGGTTAAGACCCCGTTAAACCAAGACCTATATAACAAAAAATATAACTTTTGTATCTGACAAGGTCAGCCAAAGCCCCTCAGGATTTATCCTGAAACCGTGTACAGCATTTCGTAGAACTTTTGTTAGTGTCAGCCATCTGGATGAGAAAAAGAAACGCTATGCATATAGACATCATAAGCTTTGGGTGTAAGTGCCAGCCGTAGTTTTGTCTGAATTATGTTGAACTGAATATACTGAAGAAGGTGAAGGAGTCAGCTACCGACTTTTCTTGCTCACTAGAAAGAGACCATCAGGCTTTAATTTTCCAGTGGAATCAGGACTGGCTCCAGGAAGCACTGCAGTGAGGGACGTTGGCAAACACGGGAATCCATCGCTGTTTCATTTTCTGTCCTCTCGCCGACACTTCCTGTTATTTCTGCTGTTTGGCGGCCCTCTGCTGGCTGCGCATTAGCAAATGCAAGGATTCTTGTCATGTGAATCCTACGGCCTGCCTGCCGTTTTGATTTCATTTGTTAGGTTGCACTGCCATCTGCCGGCCACATATTGTTGTGGCATCCATGTCCTATTTCCTCCTGCCCCCTCCTTCGAGTTGCTGGTTTCGTCTCACATTCGTTGTGTTTTGCTGCCATCTTGCGGCCATTGTGTGGAAACGCGTTCCCTTAATACAGAGATGTTGAAACATTGTTCCAAAGGTCTTTTGGTTTTCAGCCGGTATCCATGCATTGTCCTCCTGTCATTTGTCTAACGGTGGTATCATGTGAATCTGATCATTCATGGCTTTGCACGCTCACACTCTCTCTGTTGTCTCGTTGCGCCAGAAGCCCTGACTTGCTACAGTCGGACGTTTCCTTTTCCATGGGAGGGAGGCATTCATCTACAGACTCCAACAAAGCCTCCAGCGGAGACATCTCCCCTTATGACAACAACTCCCCTGTGCTACCGGAACGTTCCCTGCTGGCTATGCAAGAAGACAGGGCTCCGGGGGGCTCAGAAAAGCTTTACAAGGTGCCACAGCAGTATATGATGGTGGGCCACTTGCCGTCGTCAAAGTCCAAGTCAAGGGAAAGTTCTCCTGGACCAAGGCTTGGAAAAGGTAACGGAAGCCTGGCTGCCCCTGGCCCAACCAAACTCTTGCCGCATGAGCAGCAGTGCACGTGGGGTGCTTGAGGGCGCTGTCTTCGTTACTTTGCTCTCGTTGCCGGGACAAAATACCCAACACCCAACATAAAGCAAAGAAAGGTTTATTTAGCTCACAGTTAATGGAGGTTTCATTCTGTACTCAACTGGCTCCAAGGCAGAGTGGCACATGATAGGCAAAGCAGCCATTCATGACAGTGAGAAAGAGCAAGAGCAAAGAGCGGTGAAAATGGCAAAAGCCAGCGCTTCTGTCTCGCTTACGTTGCCTTCAGGCTATCCGCCCAGGCTGAGTATATCACACCCCTAATCCCAGCACTGGATCATGAATTAATCAAAAAGTGTAGAAGTCCACCCCATGATTGCAAAGGCTTTGTAGGGGACACCTGTACACAAACCATAACAGTCTGTGGTGCCCACATTCTGATTCTTAGGGAGCTTCTCACATTCTTAGCTTCTCCAATCAGCACCCAAGGATTTTGTATCCTGGCAAGTGGGTTATGGGCTGCATAACTGCTAATGCAATATGTCACCCAACGACTGCTGTTACTTTCCTAAAAAGGACAGGTAGAACCTACTGTATAACAAGATGATGTGTCAGTACCACACAGTGCCAGAGTCCAAAGACCCGAGCACAGGATGCAAGTCAGAAACCTGCTCTAGTGTTTCCTACTTGCAGGTTCTCCAATGAGTAACTGACCTCTGCATACCAGGCCCACTGCCTGAGTGACGACACTAGCCAATTCATTGGGTTAAATGAACAGATCCAGGAAAAGACCGTTAGGCAGTGCTGGGCATGCGATGAGCACTGGGTAACCAGGACTGGAAAAGTGTGGGTTTCCCAGCTCTCCTTTTCCTACTTGTCTCATCTGTCCTGGGATCTCCAGGGAGGCAGGGAGACAGTGGGTGGGAGCATCTGGACCATGGAGACCTTTGTTTCTCTAAGTCATAGCTGTGATCCCACCCCAGAGTTGTAGGGATGAGGGAATTAGGTGATGGAAATACCCGATGGGGCACCTTTCTTTCTGCACACTGGAGACTGATGAAGGACCAGAAGCAGGAACATATGTGTGCGCCGCTAGCACAGTATTCCTGGGCAAAGTTCAAAAGCTATTGCTGGGTGGTGGATACAGCTGAGCAGTACAGCACCTGCCTAGCAGGCATGAAATCGTGAGTTCCTTTCCTGATACTTCCCCAAGAAGTTATCAGTGTGGTTCCTCTGTGTCCATGTGAGTGCGGTTAGAGGTGGTATGGCTATTGTCACTTTATGAGTTTCCTCCTACTGATGTTATAAGCCAGCCCAAACTCGTGGCTTAAAACATTCAAGTTTTTGGAGCTGAGGAGAGCTTAGCATCTAAGTGCTTGGCTGGCAAGCGCAAGGACCTGGGTTTGATCCCCAGTACTGCACGCTGTGCCAGGCACAGAAACCAGGCTCAGTGATGCAAGCCTGTGCTCCCAGGGCAGGCGAGGCAGAGATAGAGGATCACCACAAGTCCGAGCTGGGTAGCAAGACCCTGTACCAAATCAATGAATAAAAGATTTTTTAGAAATGTACAAGTTTTCTCTGTTATAGTTCTGGAGGTCAGAAATATCCAAACGGTTGCCTTTCCTTGTGGCAGGCAAGAACCTGCTCCCTTGTCCTGTCCTGTTTCTAGATGAGTGTGTGTTCCTTGTAAATTTGGTCCTTTCAACTTGTAAGGCACCAACAAAGCAGCTTCTTTCCTCCTGCCTGCCTTCTAGGACCCTTAAATCTGCCCCATCCAGGGCCCTACAGCAGGATGAACCCATGCCAAGAACGAGAATTCAAATGCATCTCAAAAATCCTTCTAGAATTTAAGATCATATTGTTATAGCTTTTGGAGGTTATGACGCAGATCAGTTCTAACTGAGTAAGCTTCCTGAAGAAGCAGGTAAGAAAGAAGTATGTCCTGCCATACAGTGACAAAGGCGTTCACTCAGAAGAGATCGCGTTAACATATTTGAGAGTGTCTTCCCCTCAAATCTCATTTTGTGTGACATATCTCTATGCTCTCTTTCCTAGATATGTCAGAGGAACCTTTCAATATCTGGGGAACTTGGCATTCAACATTAAAAAGTGAATCCAAAGACCCAGGAATGACAGGTGGAGTGTTACTTGAAAACTTCACTGTACTGTTTTGCAAATTAATTTCTGTAGCTTTTGCCTTGTTATGATCATCTTAACATGCTTGTCAAGTTATTATTTGGAAAATGTTGAAAAAGAGGGTGGGGAGAATAAACTACCCTTTGGTTTTCTATATCAATATGCTACTCTTGGATTCTATTTGATTCCATTTTCCTTCCTGAAACATAAACTGGTAGCAAAGCTGTTCTATTCAGTGTGATAGCTCAGATGACCTGTCAGTCTAAGCATATGTGTTTGGAGTGGCCACACGAACTGTGCCAGTAATTGCTAGGAAGGTGTGTGTGTGTGTGTGTGTGTGTGTGTGTGTGTGTGTGTGTGTGTGTGTGAAGGAGTAACAGCTAAGTGTGTACTGTACTCCTACAATTGGTGAAGTCCTCAGTAGGAAGAAAGCAACAGGATTCCGGTCCTCAAGGGCAAACTAATTTCAGTTTTTGCCTCTCTGGCTCTCAGGTTCCTATGGCGACATATTCGAAAGCAGCTCCCTCCGACCCGGGCCCTGTTCCCTTTCTCAAGGGAACCTGTCTCTGAATTTGCCTCGGTGTCAGGGGAGCCCCGCAGAGCTGGACAGAGGCACTCAGGTGATTCGCAGGACTCAGACGACAGCTACCGTGGCCCAGTGCAGCGTGCACCTTCCAGTGTCGCGGGTCTGCAGCACCCCCCACATTCAGGCGGGCGGCGGCAGCGCGGGGAGACGGCCTGCGGCCAGGTCCGAGCCTTATTTGACCCTGAGCAGCACGGAGGACCTCGCCGAGGGCGAGCAGGACGGGGCGTGGCTGCCCAGCCAGGCCCAGCCTGGGTCTCAGAGACCTTGGGAGGGCGGCAGGGAGGATCGGAGGCCCCCGCCACCTTACCCCGGTCCCGGGAAGGCCCCAGAGCCGCCCTTGTGGCGGCTGCAGAGGCCTGAGGAAGGTTCAGGAATGGCTTCCGACGAGGGAGGCCCGGCCGCCGAGCGGGAGCCTCAGGCCGCGCCGAGAACATTGAGCAGCAGCGCCTACGCCCCGCCAGGAGGCGAGCAAAGCAGCCCGAACTTGGGGGACGCCAGCTGGCTGGACTGGCAGCGAGAGCGGTGGCAGATCTGGGAGCTGCTGTCCACCGAAAACCCCGACGCCCTCCCGGAGACGCTGGTGTGAGCCCACCCACTGAAGCCAGCAGGAGCCCGCTCCATTGCAAACGTCCCTTCCCATCCAGCCGGCCACAGGACACTGCCTCCCTTTTATTCTTTCTCACGTGACAAAAGCACCATAAGAGAAACAAAGTCTGCTTTCCGCGGCAGAGCACTCATCCCCTTGCCACTTACGATAGGGTTCCACTGCATAGCCAGCCTTAGAACCAATCCCAAACATGACAATATCCCACCAGAAAACCGTCCACGTTGACTCTGTGTAAGACAAAACTCTTGCTTTCGTATAGCTTAATTGTATTTATGTGTCTTCAGTTTTGACTATTGTATATTCTGTAATAGATTACGTATGACAACCGAAATGATATATTCACAGAGAAAAGAGGAACAAGTTTTTTTTTTTAAATCACTTTACTTATATTGCACCATGAGCTATTTTAAGCAATGAGATTCTATAGAGTGTTCTAGAATATGCACCAGTCGGGTTCAGTACTTTTGCCACAGCTTTTTACCTGGGAACAGCCCTTTCAATGCCTAAGAAAACACTAACAAAACAAAGAGTAAGAGAAGCCATATTTTTATAGTAGCAAGATACAGAAGTTATAATCACTGAATGCTTTTTCATATTGAGTAAGTTTTAAGGAAAATGTTAAATTTGATACAATATGAAATATATTTTTGGAACATGTTTAGAAAGGATTCTGTTAATCCAAAGAGAAAGGCCTTGCATAACAAAGAATAATTACTTTTTCCCAATTTATGTCAAATTCAATTTTATATAGACCATATATATATATATATATATATATATATATATATATATATATATTTAGCGTGTATAACTTCTATGTATTTTTCAAAACCACAAACAGGAATCCAACTATAAAATGTTTGTGAATCTAAACAGACCATTGAAATCATAGAACATGACTATTTCTTTTTCCCTGTAATCAATATTAAGCAAATTACATGCAATTGTTTTTGTGAAGTGAGTCATATTGAGGGAGAGAAAAACTGCAGTTTTGTCCTTACGTTGTGCCAAAGGCTGAGGTAACGTTTTCTTCATAATTTTATGTGTATTGTGAAAGTGTTCCTGCCATACATACTTCAGTAGTTTGAAGTTTTTCAGCTGCAAAATCACCTGTGACCAGCAAGTGACAGTTTGCTTCAGTATTTTAGATTTTTTTCAATTCAGAAGGGAAAGTATATTATAGAAAAAGAAACTTTTTTAAAATAAAACGTGCTACTCTTAATTTTCATGTTGATGATGACATTTTCAGTGATGTTTCTTAAAGTTCTATCTTGTGCCATGATGAATAAAAAGTTAAACAACAGCTTTGTTTCCTGACTTTAAATCTAATGAAAGAATTCATACCCTGTACCAGCCATGCTCGTTACCCACAAGTCCAAGCGTGATAAACAAAGCAGTTCCATCCATACCCATATATAGGTAAAGAGCAAGTTTCGCTTTGTTGATGCAGGCTATCACTATGTAGTTTAGGCTGCACTTGAACTCACAAGGATCCTCTTGCTTCAGCCTTCTCAGTGCTGGTGTTACAGACATGTGCCATCACCATACCTGGCTTACAACAACTTATTTTAAAATGTCAGATCCCTCAGAGCTATCAGTCCCAAAGCACTCAGAAATGTGTAATGACCAGTTGCAAGGAAAGGCGCTTATTTCCTGGATTGTTGGAGATACAGTAGTTTTCTACATGACTGAAACTCAGGATTCTCACCCGTTGAGCAGGGGTTACTTTGCACAGTCTTTGAGCTGCATGTCCTCACTAAGGCCTTAGATGCCTGCTTTGCTAGGAGTGGCCTGTAATTTTCCATAGTTGAGGACTGGATGAGTTAGACCCAGGCTCTGCTCCTGGGTCCAGCGTTTCTCCTCCTGCCTCAGGCTGCCTTCGTTCTGGCTGCCTACACACAGTCAACCCTTGGAAACAGGCTGCCAAATCAATGTTATTTGCTTGCAGATTGCAGGTAGCTTTTCTGTGCCACCTACTTGCACCTTGTTGGGGTATTTTATTGCTTTGAATGTGACCATGTCTGACCAATTGCTTCATTCCCTCCTGGACTGGACTACCTGACACATGGGATGCCCCTTGCTACATGTCTTTGCTGTCCTGATCCTAGTGTTTTCTAATGGAACAACCTTTGAGATCAAATAGCCATGAGGTTAACGACAGTCGAAAAGGTAATGAAAGGTATGTCCACCTGTAATTGTCGGGTATAAGATAGGCCATGTGAGAAACAGAGTTCAGAATATCCTTGATATATATCTCAATATTCACTTTCACTTTCTCTTTGGACAGTTAAGCCCTATGGCTATGTCTTTGGCTTAGTAAGCAAAAACTTGATTTTCAGATGCCTTGTCATACTGAAAATTAGTCTTTAGGATGCACATGCGATTTAAATGGAGCGGAAATTGAGGACATTACCAGCAATGTATTACATGCAATACAATACCTGATGAGAGCAAAAAAGATAAAGCTCCAGTTCATTCAAGTTGGACAAAATGCCTTTTCCAGGCTGTTCAAGTCACTCATTCCTTGTGAGCAAAAAAGAGATCCTACCAGCAAGAAAAAAGCTTCAGTGTGCAACAGATGTCTCTGTGCCTACAAATGCTCAAACGGTTTTCACATGTCTGGCAAGGACACATTTATTTTGATTCCTCTCGGTAGCTATTAACATGTTTGCTGTGGGTTGTTAAAGACCAAATCCTCGGGCCTGGCGGGATGGCTCAGTGGTCTAAAGCGCCTGCTTGGGAAACATTGGGTGGCTTCAGGGACCGCGGTTCGATCCCCAGCACCACGTGCTGCGCCAGCCCTGCCCTTGGGGCAGGATGAGCCAGCCATAAAAATGAGTGAATAAACAAATAAAGGTTCTGAAACAAGAAATAAAAAGACCAAATTCTCTTAAACCAATGGAGTGTGTACAAACTGAGAAAATTTCTAAGTAAATCAATCTTGCCCCTTTCTTATGCACATTTCAGTGCACACCTGCTTCACAGAGAAAGCAGTAAGATTAAATATAAAGAGATGTCAGAACAAAGTCCAGGCCTGTGATACGAATGTCACTCTGATAAGCAAACTATGGGAGGCAGACTGTACTGAGTTGAGGAAAAAGGAAACGACTGAAGCAGAGTCATACAGAGATTACAACAGGATGTTTTGAGCTGACAGAATTTGAAAAGAAGACTAAGCAGAAAATTATCTTCAAGGGGGAATAATACAAACTGAGGGGAAGTTCCAACAGATGTTGGAATTCTTGGGCACAGTCAAGGTGACAGATGGCAACCTGGAGATATTATAGTGTAGAGCAGTGGTTCTCAACCTTTCTAATGTCGTGACCCTGCAATACAGTTCCTCATGTTGCGGTGACCCCAAACCAAAAAATAATTTTGGTGGCTACTTCAAAACTGTAATTTTGCTACAGGTATGATTTGAAATGGCTTTAGGCCACCCCTGTGTTCTGCTCATTCAACCCCCGCCAGGATCGCGACCCACAGGTTGAGAGCCGCTGGTATAGACTGTGGTCTCTGGGGTACAGATCCTTGGCCTGGGGTGGCCCTCAATTCACCAAGATGCAGAGTCACAAGATTTTTTTTTGTTGGTACTGGGGATTGAACTCAGACCTCACACCTGCCAGGCAGGCACTTGTGCCACTGAGCTATCTCCCCAGCCAGATTTTCTAAATTCAATACAACTAATGTCTGTTTGGCTGAGGGCAGTGGTGGCAAATGTGTGGCACACATGCTGCAGAGGCTGCTCATTATCACTGAAGGTTCTAAAAGGTTCACCATCACCGGTTTAGGCTGATCTTGCAGGATTAGCTCCAAGACCCATCCTACTTTGCCTGAAAACATTATCAGATTTAGTAATAAAAGCTACATGTTCCAGGCACAGATCCTGCTATCACTTGGCAGGGTGAGAACAGATGGGCTGAAGATACAGGGCCCTTGACCTTGGCACCTCTAGAGGATGCCAAATGGCATATGGGGCACCCATGTCAATTTGAATGCCAGATCAGCAGTGGATTACATGATGAGACGTATTCATACCGTAAAAATGACGGATATTCCATGGGACATACTCATTTTAAGAAGAGATTCTTTGTTTATCTGACATTCCAGCTGCACTGACCATCTATTTGCTAAATATGGGAACCCTAATCTCCAGCTATGATAGACTCCCTGCTCCTAAGTCACGTGTTTGACACATTCACTCATTGTCCCATGGTGCCTCAATAGTCCTGAGGAAACCAACTGTGTGCCTTGACTATTCCACAGAACCTGTCCCCACTGGCGACCACTCATCTCTTGGTCCAGGTGTCTCTCCCTGTGCTTACCTGAAGCCTCACCCAGGATCCCAGAGTTCTTGTCCCTGTGGAGCACGTCTCCTCTGTGTCCCACCCCACTGTCTTATTCCACCCCTTGCTCCCTCCTGCACTGTGGCAGGCCTGCCCATCCTCACCTCTCCTCCGTACCACCGGGCCCATAGCTCTGAAGCGCACATCTTGTCAGAAGCAATCACTGTTTGAAAACCAGTGAGGCCCCACTCTCTCTCTGCTCTGTAGGGCAAAGTCCATACTCCATGGTGACAGAACACACTCTGCAATCTGCTCTCATCCATCTCTTTCAGTATAGCATGGCTATATGCAGAACATTCCCCTCACAAGTAAACAGCTCAAGTTTGTATTTCCATTTTATGGACTTCAAAAGTCCCTCCTCCTTCTCCTAGTCAATTGGATGGCATTTTCTTGCAGAATTAGCTCCAAGTTTTCCCTTCCTGCAAACACAGTGCTTCGCAGCTTCTTCTAGCCCTTTGCACATGAGTTTGGCCATGTTAATAACCATTTCTTTACATTACCATTATTGGTTTTTTTTTTTTTTTGGTTTATGTTTTTATAGGAAGGTTATTTCCACACTGTTCCTGAAAGTGAGGGCTAGGGTTTTTTTTTTTTTTTTTTTTTGTACTCCAGAAGAGATCTGACACCTTTTGACACTTGATAAAAATTTGCTGCACGCAATCACATAAAATATGATGAAACAACCTGCCATGGAGAAAGTGCGGACAAAGGACAAGAACAGCCCTGGCCAGTGACTGGAGAAGTGCAGCTACACTAAAGTAAAAATGCTTTCAAAGAAAGGAGACTGTAAGGAGGAGTGGGTGCCAGCAGGCACTGTCTCTTAGCCAGTGCTCCCCCACAAAGGCAGGTCACCCCTCCTGTGTGCTACGCGGGATGGAGAAGGTGAATGGCATGAGGCGCATCACCTTTCCATTCGAAAGATCAGTGAGATCAGTGCCTTGGTGGTAAGGGAGGTATCTCCATCATCCTCATTAGAGTAAATACAGTATTAATGACTGCAACGAAGGCAATGAAGTTTCAAGGTGTGGATTTCAAAGTGAGGAAGAACAGGGGTTGAGTTTTCTCCATTGAGTTGCTGGGTGACCCCTGGCAAAGGTACTGTAACTCACGATTTCTATGTCCTCAGAATGGCCAGGGCAAGATAACACTGAATTCCTAAGGGTATCTGAGAAAACACCTGAGGTACAGTGCCTCCCGCACCCAACACATATTCAGTTGATACCAGTGTCAGTAGTGTCCCACATGATATCATTTTAGAAACAAAATTTGGGAAACTGCCATGAGATGCAGCTACTACTAGCCAACATTTATGAATCACTTTGGATCTAAATCTGTTTTCTCCACATGAACCCAGGTAAAACCTCATATTATACAGAACACCATAGATTCTGAGAGGTCGAATTGCCCAAGGCCATTCAGCTGGAAAACAGCAGAACCAGGATTTGGTCACAAGCTACTCAACTGTGCCACCTGCTGTTTGGAAAATGCTGAGTTAGTGAACAAAGTTACATTATCAAAGTCCTCTGCCTCTCTCAAAAGACAGGGGTCAGTTGGGGAAGGGAAAGGGCTTATGCCTCGGGCTAATCTGTGACTTCAGGGCTACTTGTGCCCTCACAGAGGTAGGAAAAATGGAAGCTGAAATCAATAAAGCAGAGAGAAATGAAATTAAATTGTATTTAATTATATTGATTTACATATTTGTTAATAATACAATTGTAGTGCAGCATTGTCTCCAGATGTGTTTTTTGTTTGTTGTTGTTTCAAACAGCTGTAAAAACCATGTGATGAGTTCATTGATTCAAGTGATTAGTTGGGGGCCGATGAGATAGCTCAGCAATCTAAAATGCCTGCTTAGGCAAGCTTAGGCAGGTGCAGGGGACCATGGTTCAGTCTCCAGCACTACATACTGTGCCAGCCCCATCCTCAGGACGGGCTGATCTGTCCCCTCAAGAGAAGCAATTGGCTAACTGCTCCATCCAATAATCCACCTGCTCAATATTTATCAGGGGCCCACTGGCTGCCACCAAGCCCGTTGCTGGGTGAGTTCCCGAGCTAGAAAGAGGCAAGACAAGTCTAGATCCGCCTTCAAGGATAGTTCTGTTAAGAAAATGGTCAGTCTTGAGAATGGTATTGTGAAAAAGAGAGCAGATACCGCCAAGCGCCAGGATTCCAGCAAATGATGCAGTAGCTGCTCCCTTGTAGGTAACCCATATACCACTGAATGTAGGAGCTAGCAGCAGCCACTCATCACCCCCCATCTGTCCCCAGGTGAAGTCACAATGTCTATCACATCACACAGTGCTGCCTGCATTCCGGTGAGACACTACAATAGGAAAGAGTTTGAAGCAGTGGGGCCAGTGTGTCAGGGAGAACTTGGCAGAGATTAAGGATGTTATACTTGCAATCACGGCCAGCATCCTGGCACGCTACCTTGCAGCTACTTCAGTTTTGGGGCTGTGAATGTGGTCTTGAAATGTTCAACCTTTTTCAACAAAGGGCACTTCATTTTCATTTTTCATTGAACCCTACACACAAATGTTGTAGGCAAGCCCTGAGTGGGACCTCAGGTCTTCCACCTCGCCCCATGCTCCCATTTGAATACAATCGCCTAATATGATCTCATGTAAAATTACACCTGATTCCATCCAAGATGTGAATAATGTTTCTAATACATAAAACCCACTCCACTGACCCCCATCCACATACTTCTCTGTTTCTGTCTCTGCCACCTTATTTTTAGTCTTATTTAAATCACAGATTCTTCAGTACTGGCCTTTAGAGTGTGGTTCTCTTGCTGCTATGGTCTGAGTGTTTTGTCCCCACAAAATCCGTAATTCCCAAGGCAATAGGATATGGGGGCTTTGGAGAGGTGACCAGGTCCTGAGCATGGAAATGTGGGATTGATTCAGGCCCTTAAAAAGGAGATCCCCATGAGCTCCTCTGCTCCTTCCTTGATGTGAGGACATGGGGCACAGCCTGTCTATGAGGCAGGGCCCTCACCAGCCACCAAATCTGCCACACTCTGATCACAGGCTTTGGCGTTCAGAACTGTGAATAATCAGCTTTTGTTAAGATTGCTAGTCTACGCTGTTTCATTGTTCTGAAAAGAACTAGATACTCACCTAATTCCAAGATCAGAACATAATGCAGAAATAAAGCCAGAAATTTTCTCCTACAATCTTTTAAAGCTGTTTTTAGGTCATAGGTGCAGGATCCAAGGATTAAACCTAAAATGAGCTTGACAGTCTTCTGGAAAAAAAGTATCCAAAATGGAACTTGAGGGAAAACTGGGGAAGGGACAGGACGTGGGCTCCATGGATATGGAGGAGGCCCAGCAGATCTTCCCGCCCCGCATTGGGGATGGGTTACTGAGCGGGAAAGAAGAAACACAGAAAGTTCCCATTCCAGCTAACAGACATACTCCTGGATGGTCTGTCCTGCCTGAGGTGACTCTTCATTTACTCATGTATACATACATCCTGCACAGCACTTTCAAAGTTTAAGACATTTTTCCAGCAACTTAAATGAGTCCTATTATATTTGGGTGGAGATAAAGGTCAAGAGCATCTCTGGCCATCAATCAGAGAATTACAGGTAATAAAAGTCTCTTCTAATCTCCATTTGGCATCCCATCTGGGTGAAGCCAAAAACTTCAGGAAACAAGAACATGTTTGAAAGAGCAAACTTTTAGTGATACTTAGGGACTGAATGATTTGTTTTGATTTGGGTCTTTCTCCTCTTTATGCAACATCAAAATTGGAAACACGGTCTTTACAGATGACCAGCCAAGAGGATCCTGAGGCTGGGGAGGGGTCAAAATACCTGGAGTCATCATAAAGAAGGGCAAAGACAGACATGAACATGATACTGGCACAGGTCAAAGAACTACCAGGAGCAAGCAGAGAAACCTGGGACATCCTTCACAAGAGCCTTCAGATGGAGCACGGCTCTGATGACACATTAATCTTGGGACTTCTGGCCTCTGCCTGTAGAACTTGGCTGCAACTACCCTGGCAGAATAATATGGTGAACAAAGGACCAGCAGATCATTTTCCTCTTGTGAAAATTCACATAGAAGCAGCACAGTACAGGGGTCTTCTGTGAACCAGTTGGGGGGAACTGTCTGCATCCTGCTATCGTCTTGCTCCATGCCATCACCCGCAGACATCATGGGAGATAAAAATCTCCAAAAACATTGTTATTAAAACAAAGCATAGTAAAAATATTGCATGTTCAAATCTGAGGTGAGATGGAATTCAGGGAAGAAAGGGTGAACAAGCAAAGCTGGAATAGGGGTACCTCCATTTGACATTTGTTTTCATAGTGGCTTGGAGCAGTGGCTCATGGCTAAGTGAATATGGGGTGGCTATTACTTGCCAAGATAGAAGTGCTGACTGCAGCTCATTTTTTAACAGAAAATGTAATTAACTGCAAAGCAGTAAACAAAGAATTACTCTGCATTTGTAAAATATTTTCCCAGCACCTTAATTGTTCCTTAATATGTATAGACTTGAGCTCTACATTTACATTGGTACATTTTAGAACAGGAAGCACAAGAGCTTAGTTTTTAGTTTGGTTAGGTGGCACCAGTACACTAAGTAAATCAAATGTCACCCTTTCACATCTCTATTTCTTAAAGGCTCTCTTAGGGTGATTTTTAATCTATCTGTATGCTTAAGGAGCCCACACACACTGTAGCTAGTGATACTTAAAACTGATCCAAACCAGGATTCACCTCTGCTGTCAGCCTGCTAAAAAGCTTTTTCTTGGCAGCAGCATCAGAGGATGGATTCCTGCGATGTCTCTGATGGTTTCCTGCGATGTCTCTTAGCACTTCCCTTTTTTATTTCATAAATTTAGGAGATGGTCTACAGTGGCTGACTACATAGATCAGACTTGTAGTGATTCTTCTGCTTTCAGCCTCCAAAGTTCTGGGATTACAGGTGTGCGTCACCATGCCCAATGTCAATACCTGTCTCAGCGTGCTCCAGGGGTGGGGCCAGCACAGCACATGCGAGATCGACTCCTGCCTGGCCGCTGTGCTCTGCCTCAGCAGGCACTTCGGATTGGTGAGCTATCTGGTCAGCTCTAGCACTTTCTTTTTTTTCTTAATTTAACTTTCTTACTTTTATTTTTTATTTTGTATTTTAGGGAAGAGTCTACAGGGTGGTCAGGGTCTCACTACTAGATCAGACTTGTAGTGATCCACCTGTCTACAGCCTCCCAAGTGCTAGGATTACAGGCGCACACCAGCAGGCCCAGTCTTGACTGCAGTCTCAGTGCACCCCGGGAATGGGGCCAGCACAGCATACCTGGGGATTGAACCCCTGGCCCCTGCCCCTGGTTCAGGTGCTTTAATCCACTGAGCTATTTGGCTGGCCCTATTTTTGTTTTATTATATTCATCTTATTTCTCTCAACTATCTCTCTTGATTTTATGATATTTTCTTTTCTGTTTTCTTGTAAACCAATCATTTACTTGAGAGTATAGCAGTAACTGAAATTACAACAGAAGCAGTATGAATCTGAAAGACAAGAATGACAGGCATTCCAAACATAATTTTAGTGTTACCCACTGCTATCCTCACCGTGAAAAATATTTTGGTCATTCTTAGGACCATTATCTAATTCGTCCTGTATAGCACTTCCTTTTCTATGCCCCAGAATATCACTTCACTTGCCAGCCATCATGTGATAACTGCTGCTAGTTACTAAATTTTTCCTCCTGCCATCTCTGTTCAATGCACTCTCGGGCACGCCCCCACAAACTGCACAATTCTAGAGGTCTCCCTCAGGAGCCTCACTACGGGGCAATGAAAGCTGAGGCCCAGCGACACTGAGATCACACAGCAAGTGAAGGGCAGAGCAGGAACTGTATACCAGCCATTCGGCAGATTTCCCGCCCTCTTCCCTTCCGTCTGTCCTTCTCTACTTTCCTTCCTCCATTTCTTTATTTGCAATGCATTGAATACAGACCCTTGTACATTCAAGGGCAGCACTCTCCCACTGAGCTATACTCCCAGCCCAGTATGTCTCCAAAATCATGCATTCTGATAGTCACTGCAAAGGTTAAACAGGAACAATAACTCTGGTAGACGATGAGACAATTAGTGACTCAGTAAAAATAAATGACAACAACATATACTCAAAAATATCTATGTGGCTGGGTGCAGTGGCTGAGCCACATGGGAGACTGAGGTGGGAAGATCCCTAAAACCACTTCAGAAAAAAAGGGGAGGCTTGGAACCTAGCCCAGTAGTAGAGCATGTTAGGTTAGTTTTTCACTATTGGAAAAAAATAACAACTTACGTGAATTTGCAGTCGCTACCAGGATTACCACATACATGTTCTTTAAGGTAGAATTGCACTAACACTTCTATTTCATTTGTACGCTGTCCTCTATAAGACTGGGCTCCCCACAAGTGAGGGATATATTTATCTCAATTTTTTTTTGTTCCCAGTGTGATGCTAAGTGGATATAAGCATTTCATCAACATTAACTTATAAATTCACAGAAATACGAAATATCAATATATAATCCCAGGGGCCTGGTAGGATGGCTCAGTGGTCTAAAGCGCCTGCTTAGGAAAGCTTGGGTGGCTTCATGGACCACGGTTCGATCCCCGGCACCACATGCTGCGCCAGCCCTGCCCTCAGGGCAGGCTGAGCCGGCCATAAAAATAAACAAACAAAAGTTCTGAAACAAGAAAAAAAAAATTAAAAAATATATATAATCCCAGTAAGAACCTCCTTTTATTCACTAAGAGCTTGCTCTACAGTAGGATGTTCTGATTCAGAACAGTGTCACTTTCACAGCCAAGACTTATGTTTAAAACCCCAGAGATGACCCAAAATGACAATGACATTACACATAAGAACTCCTACAAGAGCAGAAAAGTCCTGATCACTGAGCAGGATCACACTCTAAGCAGCTGAGTACCCAGTATTCTATTGTCCTGCAAGTGGTGAGGGGTGCATACAACTGCTGACCTTGGCATTGAGTAAACTGCTAGACAATTTACTTTCAATGGTGCCTCAACAAATACCATAGCCCTGTAACTAGCGTGAATTCTGATGTGTGGTTTTGCCCAGTTACAGTACTTCATACTCATGCCATAATTCTATTCTCTATCAATAGCACTTAGAACCAGAAAAAGCCAAGAGTAATTGTTTTTTGTTTTTGTATCGTTTAAAAATATGCAATGAACAGAAGAAAAAATGGCTGCCTCAAGGGGGGACACTATAGATGACAGTCTGAAGAAACAACTGCTCAGAAAGTTACTATGAAAACATTTGCAAAACCTGTTAAGTATCAGCTTTATTTAAAAATATATAAATATTCAGACATGTACAACTTAAGATAGCTGCAATTTTAAAATACCATATGGAACTGACACAACAGGAAAATCCACACCAAGTTAATCATTCAGACTGCCAATTCCATCCACTAACTTAACATTACAGTACTGAGGATAAACGAAAGATTTAATATGGTCAACACAGGAAAAA
>PVJA010013617.1:0-48489 GCA_004027025.1 Myocastor coypus | reverse complement strand
CCTTTATGCTGCTGGCAACAATATTCAAAGGGGCCTCTCACGCTCAGCACCACCCGAGTAGAGTCCAGCTGAATAGAGTAAGTTGATCGCCAGTTAGAAATCCACTATATGAATCTACAATGTTTAAAATAACTTGGTTATCTCCTTGGGGACCTATCTGTATTTGTAGATAGGATTTGTGGTCAATATTTGCGTTAGAAACATTTAATGGAGTACACAGAAATTTGCACACTTAGCTGATGGTATCCACCCACATGGTCAAATGTAGAACAGTAAAGAGACCTGTCCAGAAGCTAGAGATCTGAAGAATGCAACTGAGGACCTGAAACCCAGGTGATGTCCCATGTGTGTCCCTTATCAACAGGCTAAACAATCTGCCCTGAAGACTGAAGGGTCTGCATGCAAAGCTCAAGTGCTGGTGTGAAACCTGGAGAACGAGCCCCAGTAGGCCAAAGAGCTTGTGCTGGATTGCTACAGAATCTGCACCCAAAGCCAAGAATCTACAGGCAAATTGTACATGAAGACTGGAGCTCCTCCAAAGAGAGCTTCAGTCAGCCTTGAGGATGAGAAGGAACTAAGCCCAGCTGAGCCCCTCAGAGGAAAATCAGCCCCAATGAAGTTCTCCCGAGGTAAATGGGTTGAAATTCTTCTTTCCCATATTCCTTTTGTACCCTTCTGAAAGCAAGCCTCTTAATTTATTTATTTATTTATTTATTTATTTATTTATTTATCTATCTATTTATCCATTTATCTATTTATTTATTCTTATGTATTTAGTACAGGGTCTACAGGGTCTTACTTCACAGATCAGACTCATAGTAATCCTCCTGTTTGCAGCCTCCCAAGCTCTGGGATTACAGGTGTGTGACACCACATCCAGTCTAAGTCGCAGTCTCAGCATGCCCCGGGGGCGGAGCCCACATGGCATGCCCAGGATACAACCCCAGTACCTGCTTCTACCTAAGCAGCCAAGCCTCTTTAAATGGTCTTCCAGGCTCAGAGCCGGGCTGCCTCAATTCAGCACGGCATTACCACTCACACTGACAGTTAATCAGCCACAGCAGTATGCTGTCTTTGAATATAAGCTATTTTCAAAACCACGTTTGTTCAAATCATGGGATTAAAAAGGTATTCGTGTAACAGAGCAGACTAATCCAGATATCAATGCCTCAACATATAGTATTAAATATATAATTGGAGAACTGTCATATTCTTATTTTTGATTTTTAGATTTTGTAACTGCTACATAAAATGAAAATTAGACATATGAATGAAATGCCAAGTGATTTTTGACATATTATATACATGTTATAATGTTTAAACCATATATATATTCTCAAATACCTATCATTTCTTCATAACAAAAATTCAAAATACTATTTTTCTAGCTTTCTCACACAAACAGTACATAATTGTCATCCTACTGTGCAAATCGATGCTAAAGTTTCTTATTCCTTTGTGTTACCTAGTATTTACTGATAAGTCTTTGAAGCCTCTCTCTCTCTCTGTTCTCTCAGTATCTGGTTCCCATCATTCCACTCTCAGCTCTGTGACATGAACAGCTTTTTTAATGCACGTATGATTGAGCTCACTTGTGTCCAGCTTATTTCATTCAACATAATTATCTTCCTTTCCATCTATGTTTCACAAATGGCAGGACTGCATTATTTTTATGGGCAAAATATGTATTATATATACCTATTAATTATCATTGCTATCTCATTACCAGTGTACATAGTAATATACGTCATATATTTGCATGTATATATGTATATTATGTACATAGTTGTAATACATAGTCACATATATCACACTTTATAATTCATTAGGTGATGGGCATTTATCATGATTCTATATCTTGGCAAAATGTGAACAGCTCTATAATGAATATAAACATGTATGTGTCTCTTCAACATACTGATTTCATTTCCTTTGGATACATATCCAGCAACAGATTGCTAGATCGTATGATCCTACTACTTCTAGTATTTTTAAGAAACTCCATGCTATTTTCCATAATGACTATAGTAGTTATATTCCCACCAACAGTGAATAAGTGTACCCTGTTACTGGTACATAAAATTGCTACTGATTATTGTTCATTGATCTTATATCCTGAAACTTTACTGTATTAATTTATAAGTTCCATTAACCTTTCAGTGGTGTCTTTAATATAGAGACTATCATTTAAAGACAGACATAATTTTATTTTCTCCATTCAAATTTACATGTCTCATTCCTTTTTCACTGGATTGTGTATGCCTGTAATTCCACTCTGGGGAGGCTAAAACAGGAAGATCACTATTGGTTTGAGCTGTGTAAGGAGACCCTCTACCAAATAAATAAATAAATAATTTTTTTTAATCAGCTCTATTTCATTGATCTTTTGTATTTTTGTCTTTATTTTACTTATTTCTGCTCTGTGTTTTATTTCCTTTCTTTTACTAATTTTGGATTTTGCTTTTTCTTGCTAAAGGTGTATCATTAGGTATCTGATTACTTGAAATTTTTCTACTTCTCCTCCTTTTCCTCAACATTTATTGTTATAAACTTTCCTGTTAATACTTTCCTGTGTATGCTCTGTCCCATATGTTTTGCTATGTTGTGCTCCTATTTTCATTTGTTGCAAGACATTTTAAATTTTCTCTTTGTTGTATCAAAAACAAAATCCAGAGCTTGGCATGGGCTCCCTGCTAGGCAAACGCTCCATCAGTGAGCTACCCCCTAAGTATTATTTTTCCTCTTTACTGCCTCACTAGTCTAGTGTTTGTTCAGTAGCATGATGATGCATCTTTATGAATTTCTACAGATTTTAAAGTTTTTTGTTTTTTAGTTGTATTACACTGCAACAAGGATATTTCAATTTTTTGAATATGTGGGACTTGTTTTGAGGCCAAAGTGTGGCCTAGTCTATAGAATATTCTATATACTGAGGGAATAATTAACAGTCTGCAGATTTTGGGTGGAATATCTGTAAATGTCTGTTAAATTCACTTTATGTATGAAATAGTTAACGCTGATAGTTCCTTGTAAAGTCTTTTGTCTCAATAATGTTCCATTGAAGAAAACTGTGTGTTGAAATTTCTTGCTGTATTAGAACTTATCTTTCCCTTAAAATCCAATCCTGTGAATTTTATAAAATCAGATGTGCTCTATTATCAGGTATATTTGTAATTGTCATATCCTCTTGTTAAATAATATATAGATCACCATGTAAGGGAATTGTCCTTGTGTCTGTTTTATAGGTAATATCTTCAGTCCAATTTTCTTTTATGCAAGTACTCCTGCTCACTTAGGATTCCCTTTTTTCATTCTTTTAGTTTTATGCACTGTGTCTTTACTAATGAAATGGCAGGATGTTGGTTCTCATTTTAACATCCATTCCACCAACCTGTATCTTTTGGTTAGAACTTTTAGTACAATAACATATAATATTATTACTAATAAGTAAATCTTTACTTACAATTTTGTTAAATTTATTTTGTTATTTTTTGCATGTTGTTTGGTCTATTAATCTAGTGTCTTACTTTGTAGTTTATTGTGTTGGTGCAGTGTACTTACTTTCTATTGTTTTTTGTGTGCGTCTACTTTGTCAGTAGGCTGTATAGATTTATTTGTTTTTAGGATGGAAGGTGTATCTCTCTTGCTCCTCGATATATGATTCCTAAGCATCTTACATAACACCAGTTTTTGCTTATCTTAAAAAGTATGTATCGTTTCTTTCTGAAACACGGTATTGCTGAATATAACATTTTTAGTTGGCAGTTATTTTCTTTCGGAAATTAGAGTACGTCATTTAATTCTCTCCTGGGCTACAAGTCTTCTTTGGAGAATCTGCTGTTAATCGAGTGGAGAGTCTCTTAAATTTGACTTGGAGCTTTTCTCTTGAAGTTTTTAGAACATTCTTTTTGTTTTATATTTTTAGGGGTTCAGCTTATGCATCTCCTATGCCTGTATAGCTATAACTTCAGCTATAATTTTATTAGTTTTCATATATTATTAAGTTTATTGGTACAGTTTAGGTATACATAACAATCACATTTGTCATCTGGAACTGCACCTAGCCATGGTGTAGCCTGGATATCTGTGTGAGTCTGCTTATGGATTCTATTACTTTCCTGTGTTCATAATTCATGATTTCCATGATTTCCCTAAGATCCTCTATGTTTTTATTTATGTATAGTCTACATTCACTGAGAAAGTCTTTTATTATAGCAAATCTTTTATTACAACCTTTTATTATGTATTGTAGCAAATACTTTATATCATTAATCTTTTATTATATATAGTAGAGCAAGTCTTTTATTACTGTATTTTATTATACATATCATCTCCTTTTTTAACCTGCGATATTATTTCTGATTGGATTTTCAATTTATTTATTTATTTATTTGTTTGTTTGTTTATTTATTTATTTATTTATTTATTTATTTTGCAGGACCACGGTTTGAACTCACAACCTTGCACTTGCTGGGCAGGCACTTGTGCCACAGAGCTATCTCCCTAGCCCCTGGATTTTCTATATAGTCTTCTTCATCTGATATTTTACTTATGCTGCTATCATTTCAGAAAATTCAAGTGAGTGACTTCTGATTTCTTTATTTGATTGTTTGCTGGATTTGTCCTGTCTGGTTTGGAGATTCCACTTAGCTTCCAAATTCTGTCATTTTGTTACTTTTTATCTTAATTCAACTAATTTTTTGTTATTAGGTCTTATAGCTCATTCTCTTTTTTTACCCTTTTTTACTGTCTTAAACTACAAAATTTGTTCTTTTGGAAGCATCTCTCAAATCCAAACATCTCACAGGCTGACTTTCATTTTTTCCTAACTGGGACATTTTTACAAACCTATATCCAAGTTCAGATATTCTTTCTTGACCCTGAAGGATCTGTTGTTAAGGTTTTCAACTGCATTTTATCTTCTGAGTATATTTCTTGGAGGTGTCATTGATTTGATGATGCTGTCCTGGGAACCGTAGTATAGCCTCCCTATATTTTCCTGTATTTTATTTTGTTTTTCACTTCAAGTTTGGGTACTACATTCCTCAGAAAAGTCAGAAAGACGCAGTTTTTCCTGGAAATCACTCAGGCATGAGCATGATCCAATAGCTCAGGTAGATGTGCCCCACACAGCAAGGGCATGGCGGCCCTCGAGCACTGATACACTGGCACCAGTCAGGTGTTGGATGTTCTTGTAGACTACTGAAGTGAGCTCTGTGGCCAGCCAGGCCTTGAACTCTCAGCATCAGCATTAGTAGGAGGCCTAAAACCTCTGCTTCCTTCAGAACATCCAGGGGCAGTGAGTCCACCCTCTGTGGAAGGAAGCAGAGATAGATATGGCAGCATCTTCTCTTTGACTTTTGATCTGAGCTTTGGCAGTGCCACAGTGCTGCCAGCACCAACAGTGATATTTACTCAGGCAAGGCTCAGAAGCAAAGGGATTTCAGTAAAAAATCACAGCATTTACTTTCAGTTTACATGCAGAATGGGCAGAAGACAACAAAAAACACATCGCCACTATGCAGTACCACTGTAACAAGTTTTATGAGCTTACAAGCACAGCTCTTCATGTAAGAGCAGTGGTGGCAGAGAAGCGTTGCCATTTGTGTTCCATCCTGGAATCAGTGTGAGTCGATACACATCCACAAACACACCTTGGGTCTCAAAGAAAAGTCCCCTAGCCTCTCAGTTTTAAGAAAACACTGGTCGTGCCCTTCTACCAAAATGCTGTAGCCTACGATGTTGGGCACCAGCCAGATATCAGTGTTAGACTCACAGTTTCTTTCTTAGTGAGTTCAACCCATATTGCTGCTACTTTGTATGCTAGTCTGACAATATATCTGTAATGCCAGAGAGGAGAATCTGAGCCCAGAGAAGTATGGATTCAGGCAATAATTCTCTTTTCAAGATAGTGACTAGAGATATCCTCTGGGCTTTGGTGGTGGGTAAGAAGACAACATGAGTCTGTTCTTCACAGCAAAGCTGCTCTGGAGACTCAAGGTTGCTCCCCTATCAGGGCAGAAAGTCTGCAAACATTAGGAAAATTCCATTTGCCAGGATCGATGGCCTCTGCACCAATGGAATTCGCTGTGACTTTCTTCCTTGCCCTTTCCTTTAAAAAGGAAGCCTGCACTCCATGCCTTGGTGGGAGACATGTCAGCAGATGCTGAAATCCTGTGTGCCTCTTTCTATGCTTCTGTGCCAGGTCTCTCAGCTGCACGAGGTTCCAATCTCTCCTTTGCCAAGCACTTGCATTTTCCCACAGTCACGCACTTCCAAATGGAACTGTTCACTTGTTACCTCTTCTCACCCTTGTGCCAAAGAAAGGGAATGCTGGATATCTCTAATTGACCTCCTTGCAATCCCAGAACTAGGATAATCTTCATAATATATCTACTTTTTCTCAGCTGGATCTTGATTTAAATAATAGCATTTATCATTTTACTACTTTTGAATTGTTGAATAGAGGAGTTTACACTTGCATGTAGAAATCAAAATTTCAAGACACATTAAAGTCTCTAACTCTGTTTTATGTTCAAAGTTAGGCACCAGGGACCACTTTGTAAAAAGGTGACACTCTGTCAGTCAAAATCAGAGTATAAGACATGTGTATGATGTTGCACTTGACATGACACTTGAATTTACAACTTCAACACTTATGGTATGGAAAGAACAGACACAAAATTTCTTTCACATTTATCTTGTGCTAAAATACCTAACTCAAATAAGAAACACTCCGCATCCAGATTTCACATTTTTTTTTTAATGACTAAGAAGCAATAACAGCAGAACTGTTGTATGGGAGCATGCTAAGAAATTAATTAACCTTTAAATACTGTATTCATGGCCATTAATGGCTATTAAGGAATGATAAAAGTGAAAAGCCTCACAAGTCTTGAAGTTATCATGATAATTTATGCCCTGAAATACTCAGGTCTCTCTGAACTCTGTAACTTGTAAAGGTCAGATATGACATAATCCCCACTTTGCTGCCTGTCACTGATGTTTTTAGTGTGGTTGTTGGTATTTCCATTAAAAATTTCTCCACATGCAATCTACTTTTAGGGGTCAGTATCTTTCCCATGAAATCTTCTCAAATAGTTCATTATAGAATAGCTTCACTATGGAAGCTGTTATACTGTCATCTTAACAGGATCTACAGTAACTTTGTATCATAACCAGGCTTCAGACCGACTTCTTGATTTAAGAAAGGAGAGAAAAATGGTGAGAAAAGGGGAGGACACGCTGAGTGTAAAACTTTTTAACACATGCTACTCTATGGCTCTTCGAAAGATATATTTTTATATGCTTTTATTTTGTGCAGCTCCTGAGTAGTGAATGCAATTGTTAAGTTCTAAGATAATTAATATTTACATGTTTAAGGAACTATATTAGCCAATGCTTTTGAGTCTCAGATACCTAGAATTGCTGATAGTGCTTTTGTTTTCATTTTTAAAGTAATATATGTTCATTTTAAGAAATGTCAGCAATAAAAATGCACATCATATGAAAAGAAAATGATCTCCATATTTCCTTTCAGCCTTGGTCAAGGGCAGGAGTTATGCTGCTGAGTTTGTTTCTACTGGATTTTTTTTTTCTTTCACGGGTGTACATGTGAATTTACCTTCTTTTTCACAGCCATGTGACATCTCATAACGTGCATCACAAGTGGGTTATAGCATGTGTATACCAAGTATACTTGGTACTTCTTAGTGCATGTCAGGTTGTATCCAATCTTGGGTACTTACATACATGGAATTTTCATTTATGTCATTGAAAAATAAAGCATGAATTGTCCTGTTTCCTTGGTTTTAGCATTAGGCCTAAATTACCTTGTTTGGGGTTCACTTAATAAACTTGGGAAATATTAATTTCCAAGAAAGATAGGCTTTCAGGACATGTACATCTGAATATGGAATGAATGTTTGCCTGAAAAAGAACAGGGAATGAGCCAGGTCGTTCTATGGCTACTCACTCTGAATCTTCACCCCCTCCTGGGTAAAATGATGCCTACCCATTGAGCAGAGCCAAATGCAATGAGAAGCTGCCCAAATAACAAGGAACTATATAACAAGCAGACTTCATGTAAGATGACTTGAAGTGAAATAAATGAAGCCTGGTCCATTTGTGATTCTTGTCATTTGAGGAGTATTCCTCTCTTCTGGGTGCTCTGCTCATAGCATAAAATGTAGGATCTTCTAACATCCAGAGGACTCCAAAGCAACCTTGCCCTAGAACAATGAAAATAGATTCCTTAGCTGTGCCACTAGTCTTTTAGCCACCATCATTTCTCCTAGATCCCTTACTTAATTCCTGGGTTTTTCTACTTCAACTGAGTCAAAGTTGTAGAACTGACAGGTTTTCATGTTGTTCCAGGCTGCATTCAGATGCACACAAGACCACCAAAAGCAGGCCCCAGCATAGGCAAAGCTGCTTCTTAACACTCATTAGATTCCACCTCTTGAACTTTCTGCTATATCTACTGTAAGTTCCAGTCATGAGGAAAAGAGAGAGAAGGGAAGGGGAGACAAAGGATATTAGATCCTTTTTCTAGAAAAATACAACTTTCTTGTCCTTCAGTGTAGAATTCAAGTGTCACCTCCTCAGTTACTCTTTGATCCCTCCCTGATCTCAGTCATTTTGGCATTGTATATGTATATGCATTCTATTTTAATACATTTTATAACGACTCTCAGAATCTGTGTCTGATTTAATTGTAAATTTGTTATGGCATCAAAATTGCATTCATCATTCTTTGCTCAGAGCCTATCACACAGCAAGCCCGAGATGAATATGTGCTAAATTTCTGCAGTGACCTTTGTGCCACCTGATTTGGCTAGAAAGGTATAATGCTCTGTTTAAAAGAAACTGTATGTATTATCTTTAAGTGTCCTGCTTTCATAGCCTAGTACACAATAAAGTGCGCTTAACATCTGATTTGCACAAACATGATTTCATTTTTCTTTGATAAAGACTGACTTACATCAAGGTCATTATGAATGTCTACTGTGACTTGCAGAATATATGCAGACATGGCAATTAATGCGAATCTCCGGTTAAGAAGATGTCAGACAAGCCATCTGTCTCTTTATTTATTCTGTCTTCTACCAGGTTCCACTTAAGCATCCACTTTGAAACCTGCCAGGGTTGCTCGTGAGTTATCTGTGTGCGCTTTCCATCCTTCTTTCCAAGACTCAGGGTTAGATGTCTACAGGATTTTCTTCTCTTTCTCACATAAGCTCTATCATGCCCCAGTGCATGCATGTGCACACACACACACATTTTCACACATTCCTCTTCATACTTTAATACCTATTTTCAGCTCTGCAAGCATTCAACATGTAGAAATGAAAGTATAATGAGCCAAAGAAAGCTTTGCCAGGAGCACTCAAATTATGGAGTTTTCTAAAAAAGTAATAGTTAGCAATTTTCCTTAGATGATGATTTCCAGTGACTGAGACCATCGTAAACACAGTATAAAATTATAAGAATTTGGAAGGCTAAGGAGAAAGCTCAGCAGTCTAAGTGTCCGGCTATCAAACACAAGGATCTAGGTTCAATCTCTGATACTGCATGCCATGCTGGCCCCACACCAAGCCAAACTGGGTGTGGTAGTGCACATCTGTAATTGCAGTGCTGGGAAAGCTAAAACAGGAGGATCACTATGCGACTGAGCTGCTTAACAAGACCCTGTACAAGATAATACTAAATAAATAAATAAATAAATAAATAAATGGAATTTGGAAAAGTTGATATAATTACATTTTATTGTCGTTTCTAAGGGAAGTATTTTCCTTGAAGTAACACTCTTGTAAAGTAAATGAATGTATCTGTAATCTCTTTCCTTGTTTTAGAAACGGACCCAGCTGTCCACATGCCCTTTATCAGTCCTGCTCACCATCTCCACCACTCTCAGAGTTCTGCTTTCAGATTCTCACAAAGTTTGGGAGCCCAAGCATTCTTACCTGGCCCATCCTTTACAGAACCGGGTTATCTTACAAAGGCTGTGTAGAAATACTACTTCAGTTCTCAAAAGAATTTAATTGTAACGTTAAGCATTACTGAAATCAGGGCAAGTTATTAGAGGAGGAAGCTGTGGATTAGCCCACCTTTTGACTTCATGCACATAGAGACATTAGACTCAGCTGAATATAGCAGAAAGAAAAAGCAATAGGTTACTTGAAAGGCAAGTTTATTTCACACCCATCTGAATGAAGTCCAGAGAGAGACAGTGCTCAGCTCATTTACCACCTCAGATGCTTCATCAGAAGTCTACACTCCAGTATTTATGTTCTGCCATCTCCACTGCATAGTTTTCATATTTACCAACACTTTAAACACCAGGACAGTGGCTAGAATTCCAGCATTTGCATATGCATTCCTGACTAGTACTTAGCCTTCTAAAGTTTCATTTTAGAAGTCCCGCCTACTTCCTGCTCCCTCCTACATTTCATGGCCTGAAACTTAATCAAATGGCCACATGAAGCTGAGAGTTTGAAAAAGACTTTAGTTATATTTTCAAGGTTGTTTCGTAAAAGAAAAGGAAAATGTGCATAAGGAGGAAACTACTGGTTCATGTAGAGTGGAACCAGATATTTCCTGTCCTGGCATCTTCCAGGGACAACCTCAACATCAAACTACATGTTTCCAGTACCCTCTCAAATCCTATAACTTCCGAGCTTTAAAGTCCTAAAATGTCCAATTGTTAAAGAACACTGCAATTTGTGGGGATGTGGGGGAATACACCCATTCTGGCTTTGTTTTAGAAATATATACATATATTCATGTATATATTAGAAGATTATCTTAATTTACATAATATACAGAACTATTACTTGACAAGGACAATAAAATTTCTTAAAATTTTTTAGAGAACCTCTGGAGAGCTAATCAAATCACAGAAGACCTATGGCTAGAAAGAACTGAGAGGGATCTATCAGGATGATGGGAACAAGAACCTGATTTGGCAAAGGTCTTAGCTATTGCATTCTATATGCAGTGTCCAAGGATTGACAATGTTTTAAATAACCTTTAAAATGTTGGTTCATTTATATTCAAGGTCGGATATTATAAATAATAATGGCATTTAATAGCTAAAGCTCATTAGTGTATGTTTGTTAAAACTTGGGAGACCTCTCATCACATACTATATTCTAGAAACTCATTGTAACTCTTTGGGCTTAATATGTCTAATGTAAAGTGAATCTGGAGTTACCTTGAATTTAAAGGTTTAAATAATTGTATCCACTCTTAGTTTTTAGTTCTCTATCATTCCTTTCTTTCTCTGAGCATGTCCTAATAGTGATTGGCCTCTCAGAGTACTAGGCCACCTGTGAATAAAGTTTTAAATATCACCTTCTTGAATTAATTATGTACAGAGCTCAAAATAGGCTTGGAAAGCAACTGCTGAGACTGAACTAAATAAAAAAGGAGAGTTGTGGCTACTGAATTGTGTTTAGAAGCCAATTATCAAGGTTTTGTTAGCAATAATAAATTGAGAGATGAACAATTAAATATATACATTTTGTGCTAAATATATCAGTTCATAAAATATTAATGTATGAAGGTCAGGTTAACTGAATGCATAAAAATAACACTTTCACACTCATTATTGTTAGGCAATGATCACTTGTTCTGCCTGTCAACACCTTATTCTACTTGGTTCTAACTCTATACACTCAGAAAATAGAAACTGAATAAATTTGGGACTAAGCCCTTGCTTAGGGAAATGCAGGGGCCAGGTTCTATTCCTGGCCCTGCCTGCCACTCTGGTCCCATTCTCAGGTGCACTGAGCCGGTGATGGAGTCTGAGCATGGTGGTGCACCCCTCTTTGGGAGGCAGGGAACCGGAGGATCACTGAGTCAGAGGTGCATAATGAGACACTGCATTAAAAAAGCAACATAATAAAATTATTGAAATGCTATCTTAATTTGGATTCATATTTTTGTATGTCATATTTTATAATGTTATGAACTACTTTATTAATTGAATTTCATTTTAGCTTTATTTTATTCACTGAATGTCACACTAGCTTGAAAAGATACTTTCCAATTTGTAATCATACTGCTTTTAATTTACATCAGATGAGGACATAGCCAATTGTTGAACCATCAGTGAGCTACCTTCAAACTCTAATATCTTTTCAAGCCACCTGTCTACTCATTCGTTTCCATTTCTCATTCTTTCCTAGGACTTCAGAATTTACCTTAGTGTTGAACTCTTGAGCTTATGTGTTTTCTGAAGTCTAGTAGTAGAAACTAGTGGCCCAACTACTGAGAAAGTGCAATGTCACGTTCTCAGGAGGAAGAGTATGCAACAGTTCTTAGCACAGCCAAACATAAATCTCTCTGGCAGCAAACTACATTAGTGTCTGGAATCCTTCCAGAGCTACTCAACACCCTTCCCTAAGCCAAACTTCTTCCAGAATATCCCTTGATCTTACCTTGAATGTCCTTCTCCTTTTGCCTTCAGATGTTGCTCATCTGCAAGATACGAGGTATAATTCAGGAGGAATCCTGCTTCTTAAGACAGTATTTGTTATGTACAACTCAAAACGTTTGCTCTGTATCTTTCTCTCCTTCATTTGTTCCCTTACTCTTTTTCACCAAATACTTATTTCCCAGGGACTCTTCTAAGAAGGAGGTATACAGATCCTTTCTTCATGGAACTCACATTCTAATGGAGTTCAGATACTCCTCTGGTAGGATTAATAATAATAGTAGCCAAAATTTAAGGCATGTGTGGATGTCTACCAAGCATCATGCAAATCAATTTCCTGTAATTCAGTGGATCTTTACTGCATGCCTAGAATGTTCCAGAATATTCTGAGTGCTTAAGAGATAGCAGTAAACGAATTATTGTGCTGAGGTGAAATAGACACTGAACCATGGCCATAATAAGTTAGTAAAATAATAGAATATGTTAGAAAGTAACTTCCAAGAATACAAAAAAGGGAAGATTTGCAAAGAGCTAGAACCAGAACTTTTGCTATTCTAAACATTGTGTCAGGCCATGTTCACTAAAAAGGAAACATTGAAGCAAAGACATAAAGGAGATAAAAGGTTCAGTACTATAGGTGCTTAGGGGAAGAGGATATAGGGAAGAAGGAACAGTGTGCAAAAGGATACTAAAAGGATAATGCATATTGAGGGATACATTCCTCACATTCTGGGAGCATCAAGGTGGCCTGTGGGCTCTCACTACAGTGAACAAACATACAAAGGGCACAGGAGGTTTTGAGGCTCAGAGATCCCTTGTTTTGTCCTTTATGGCTTTGGCTCTAAGTAAAACAAACAACCTTAGAAAGTTTTGAAAAACTAAGACCACTTTAGGTTTTTAAAAGATCACTCCAACTGCTGTATTGAAATAGATCATGTTTGGACAAGGATGAAAGGAGGGAGATCAGAGAGGAATTTGTTTTACAAATAGAAGATGATGTGTGGCACCAAGGGGTGGCAGAGACTGATGTGTAACAGGGAGACTCCCAGGGCGAAGAAAGAAGAACGGAGTTTGAACTGATTTGTCCTTCAAGTTGCCTCTAGAAGCTGAATTCTCAACTTCTTTGTCATATGTAGCGTGGTAGGACTAACCTCATTGCACATTTTTATGATTCCTTGGCTGTGTTGTGAGTCCTCTAGGGCAGGAAACAAGACTGTATGTACTCCAAACATTGGCTGAAACTAAATAGAAAAAGGAAACAATTTAAACATAGATTGATTAGTTAAATTTCATTGGAGTCCCACTTTAAAAGTGGTGTCTTACAAAACTACACATGGACAGTTGTCATAAAATTGTGAAATAGAAAAGAGAGTGAAATGTCTGTGATACATATCAACCTTAACAATAATAATATGTGTTACCTAGATAAGCATTTTATCATAAAAGCAACATTCCTCATATTTATATAGCTCATTGTTGTTTACTTAGTTTTTTCACTGTATTTAATTTGATCATTGCATTGCCCCATGATATTATTGTCATGTTGATACTTTTTGAAAAGACCAATAGTCCATAATAGTAGTGTGTTATCAGCAGAATTGGTAATGTCAGAAATTGTTAACTTGAGCCTTTTATTAACATAGTTTTACTTTTTATACCTCATAGTTAGACTTTTCTACTGGATGGTTGAGACCAAGATAAAGCAAGACCTATATAACAAAAATGCAACTTTTAAATCTGATAAGGTCAGTCAAATACCTTCAAGATTTACCCAAAAACCGTGTACAGCAGTTTGTAGATCTTTTTTCAGTGTCAGCCATCTGAATGGGCTATTTTGCTGAATTCATACACCTACAGTATTTGAATGGCAATGGAACCCCCATCTCTGACAAAATAAAACAAAAAAGGGAGATATAACTGAAGGACCATTTTGTAGTGAAAGAAACAGCTAGGATAGGTATACAGCTACTTTGTCTTAGTTCGATCATAAGAAAAATTTGTACTAATAGTGCTTAGACAAGATGTCATGTCTACATCTTGTATTCTAGACAACTACTGCAAAGAAAACATGTAATATATTAATTATTGTAGTTGTCCTACGCATCTGTTGTGAAACTGTCTCGTTGCTATTTCATTCTCATGAAAATTAATAAAATAAAAATATTTTAAAAGTAAAAGACAAGTGTCTTAGAAAAAATGAAAAACCAAAATGATCAAAAAGGTTTGATAAAATATGCATAATGCATCAAGAGAAAGGTCAATCTAAAGTTAAGTGGACATACTGTGCAGTGTATCTCCAGATTTTATTTTATTTTTGCTTCCAGGCAAGAAGCAAAAAATATAATTAATTAAGAGTGCATTCTGTTGATGTGAAGGCAGCGTTAGTACTATTATATTCTTTCTTGAAATGTGTTCCATACACAGGTTGATACAGGCTTTTCCTCACAGGTGAATTAAACAGATTCTTGAAGCCAACCTCTGTCATCTTTCAGCCCCTCACCATTTCACTTGGTCCTTAGATGTCATCATCTAGTATAACATCTTTTCCTGAACTACATAAAGGTGCTCATCTGCATACAATGCTACAGATAACCCTGCAAACACCCACGTGTCCCTGGGGGGTCCCATCACCAGAAGACTGAATTACCACACCAAGTTCCCGCCCTTTCTTCAGAGTCTCACCACACATTCCTCCCACTGAACTCTGATTCCTTACTACAGCCCCTTCTCCATTATCTCTACTAATGTCACAGGGTGGTAAGAGAAAGGCACATGAGTCTTGTAACCTCAATTTAGCTTTTGATCTTCCCACTTACTGCCCTTTATGTGAGTTGCTAATGAGCAGTGAAGTTGACAGATTGAAATGTCACCTCTGCCTGCCCTCTGGTATAAGTGTTAATGAACATGAATATGACAAGAGGCTGACAGAGCATTGGGAGAAAGAAAGCAAGGCCCTGACTGACCTGAGTGACTATCAGCTCTCCTTCATGATTAAGTTTATTTAGTTATTTCTATTATCCGATGAGTTGGGATTGAATAATGTACTACTATTTTTGACTTTGTGACCAAGGATCACTGAATGCTTCCAAATCACAGGATATTTGCTTTTTCAGATAACTCAACGGAGATATTTACAGAAATTCCATAGCTCACCATTGTAAGACATAACCTCCTATTTCAACTCTGGTATCCTCTAAATTCTCACTAATGAACCCATACAAACACAGAAATGAATTAAAGTCTTGAGAGGAAATTATGACTTAAGGCTATCTTTGTTGTTAGGAAATTTTTTTTACTAACTTAGTTAACTGAGTTGAAGTCAGAATTTCACCTGGTGGTCCATGTATATTTTTCTGATGGAACATATCTATTAGAACAAAAACAAATAGCACTGGAACCAAAGGCTGAGCTACAAAGACTTAGCAGCTCTCCTTTAGATTTGGATATTTTGGGGAATGCTCTCCCCACCTTCCAGCTCCCCTTCCATGCATCTTTCCTAATTTCTCTTTGGAGGCTCTAAATTCTAAGAAATTACACCACAGAAAACAGATAAAGAAAACTAGCAATGACACACCATCACACAGAAGATTGGGCATTGTACTTCTTGTAACCATTATAGAAACAAACTGAAGATGTATAAAGAGATGAATGATGCCACATAATGATATAGAAAGTTATAGGACTGCATTTGGTGGGAAAACCTCACTAAATTCTAGAAGCCACCCTATAGATATTTGTGTTAGAGTACAAATTTGGAGAAATATTGTAAAACATCAATGTCCTTCAAGTGAAGTTTTGAGGCAAATTTACCTATGTCCATATAATCAAGATGAAAGAAAATACTGGCATATATTATGATTGTAGCAAACTCCTATCACTACAGAGTGGGTACATAGACATAACATTGACAAGATTTGGAATTAGAGTTCTAAGTTCCAGTCTTTCTCTTATTCTATATATGACACTTGACTCCTTAGAGCTCCAGATTGGCTAACTATGAAATGGGAATGATAACTACTCCACAAGATATTGTAAGGAGTAAATTTTCAAATGATTCATGAGGAAGATTTATATGAACCAGAAAGAGAGAGAGAGAAAGAGAGAGAGAGAGAGAGGGATTCTGATGAAATTGACATACACTGCCATCAATTTTTAAAAATGAGCTCAATTTTTTATTCAAGAATGAAATTTTTAATAAAAATATATTAGAATTCTTCAGAATCATCACACAAGTTGGAAGATTAAAGATAATTTCCTATGGCCTTAGAAGCAGTCCAGGATTGCTATCGGAAAGGAACTCAGAATTGTTCTCTTTGCAAACCCCAGCTTCTCTTTGTCCCTCAACTCAACCTTCTACCACAACATCTACCTTTTATAAAAAGGAAAAAATATGCAATACAGAGTAGTACAAAATTTTGTGAAGAATATAAACATACATGCTAGTTTCATTTGAAGTTTTTATAGAATGGTAAGAAATATCTCATTTCTGATTCATTAAACTAAGCCAAAACTAATTTTAAAGGATCAACACACAGCATTTGAAATCTCTAAAACAATGGTAGTGGGAGTGGGGCTCTGAGGATATAGTTCATAGTATAGCATTTGCCTGACAGACCCCAGCATAAAAGGGAAAAAAAAAGAAAGAAAAAGAGAGGTAAAAAGAGAAGTATGGAAAAGAAGAAAAGGGAGAAAAGATACTTTAACTATTTTACACATTAACAAAAGACATAATAAATCAAATGAAATACAGAAATAATAGGGCTGGTGAGATAGCTCAGCAGCATGAGCAGCTGTCTGGCAAGTGCAAGGTTCTAAATTCAATCCCCAGCGTGCAGTGCCACACGGCAACCCCAGGCATGCTGTGATGGCCACTGAAACCAGGTGTTTTGGACATGCATGTAAGCCTAGGGCTGAGGAGGCTGAGACAATAGGGTCACTACAAGTATGAACTGCATAAGGGGACCCTGTATCAAATAAACAGGACAGATAGATAAGTAGATAGACATAGATTGATTTACCTGGTACTAAAGAAATAACCAAAAGATGATTAGATTATACTTGTATTGTTATCTGTAAAGTAGTTACTCAGCATACAAGATATGGGCATAAATATTTTCCAAATGGAAGGACTTTTGAAGAGTGAAGAATGACCAAAAACGAGTCTCTGCTACCTCTGCAAATCCCCAAATTCATAAGCCAGGTGAGGAGATTTTTAAAAGAATAAACAGAAAATTCAACGCTTGCGTTGGTGTTTTGTTGTGAAAACAAAAAAGCTTGCCTAAATTCACTTAACTAGAAAGCTATTTTCTATTAGTCAAGGAGACAGACTATCTCTAGAATACACTGTCATCAGAACAATGAAAACACTTTACATAAAGAATAATGCATGTGATATTATAGCAGTACTTTTAAGTTCACATTTTTAAAAGTTTCTACAGAATAATCTGATTGTCTTCTCAAAGTAACTATTTTTATTTCAAAACAATTAAAGAGTAAACTGAGTTTTATTGTGGTTAAAGAGACTTTCACCTTGCAAAACAAAAAAATAGGGAAGGTATCTGTTAGCTTCTTAGTTACATTGAGGCTAAGCAGTACACTTCTTCAAAATTATTACACAAGTGGAGAAATTAATAATAGCTGACTATGACACTAAAATTGGTCCAACATTGCTATAAAAAAGGAACCCAGGGTTGCTTTTTCTACAAATCTTAGCTTTTTTCTTGTCCTTCAACTCAAGCTTGCATTGTGTATGGATGAAGGAGTCTTTATGGTGCTGTCTCAGACAAAATGGCTTGGTTGGTTGGTTAGTCGGTTGGTTGGTTGGTTGATCAGCTGGCTAAAAAAGAGCATAAAATTATTTGGAAAATGAAAATATCTTCATAAAGATGGAATAATGTGATAATCAACATTAAAAGAATCAAGCATGCATCAAAGAATCAAGAGTGTATTTTCACTTTTTATTTATAGCACTCATTTTTTTGATTCTTTCATTCTCTATATGAAAACCCATTGGTGAGCCTTGCCTATAAAAAGCTGCATTTGAATTTATAATTGTAATCAATAAATTACTTGGTATACTTCATAAAAGTAAAATGAGTCCCTGCAGCATTCTAGTGAGAGGAGCGAGGAACTCCACAGAATGCAGAGAAGTATAATGTAAAGGGAGACAGAATGGAGGACATGCGTGCCAAAGAAAGGGAATTTCTGTGGAGTCAGAAATGTCAGCTAGTGAGAGATACTCAGGACCTTTAAACAGGCTTTGTGCCCAACACAAAGTTCTATTCTTTATACATTTCATAGTCTCAGGTATTCTGGTATAGTACCACAGAACAGACCAACGTATCTGTGTATCCATGCTTGAGCAACCACCAGAAGAGGATGAGTGGAACAAGAGAAAGAAGATATTACATAAGGAGAAATCAAATCATCACATGAAAACAGATGACTGTGTTATTTTTCTGATGCTTCATTTCAATAAATTTATGTTATTTTCTAGATTAAAAGTACCTAAATTCAAAACCTAATGAAATTATAAAATGGAGAAGTTTCCCATTCCCCAAATTGACCTTCTACTCAATCAATTATGGTTCAAAACCATAGTATACTACAAAGACATATTTTGAGAGGGATGGTGCATTATTATGATTACTTTATTATAATTACTGAAATTAATATTTTACCATACCCAATGATAAATTAACATCTAATAGAAGTATTTATGTACCACAAATAATGAGTGTATTTTGCGTTTCATACTACCCATGGTTTCAAGCACCCATTGGAGAGTTTTGAAATTTACCCCCTGGAGGTTGAGAACAGTGCATGCAAAATGTGGACAATTGACATCTAAAGAAAATAAATGAAAAGTGTTTAACGGAACATTAACAAGACTTTTTTAAAATTTGCTTTTATAAAATAAAAGCAATGAGACAATTTTCCACCCCTACTCATTAAGGAATATGTTACAAAATTCACCCACAGGAAATAGTAAGCCACAAGCAATAAGCCCTGGTTGTTTCCTAGATGGGAGCAGCACCTGAGGCAAACAGCTATGACATAAGATAACATCATTACCAAATGGATTTCTTGTCATTAAAGAAGAAATAGAAAATGATGTGCTTTCCCTCTGAAATAATGTCTTTCTAAAACCACAAGACTAGGCCTACTGAGCATAATTAATTTATTGTATTTTATGTGTAAAAAAACTTTAGAGAAATCATACCATATTTCAGAAAGTAAAACCCAACATCAAGTACTAAATGAAAATTCTACTAATATCATGCTTGATGAAATTTATGATACATAATTTAAAAAAAATTAAAGTTACCAATAGGGTACAATATCTAACTTATAGTGACCATTTTTTAGCTATAGAAATAATATTTTTAAGAGGAAACTTTGAATTTCCATATTAAGGTGCTCTAGGTTCACTGCTACATTTATAAGGCTCTTTTATTTATATTGTCCAATACTTTGAATTATTACTTATAAGAATACATAATTCTCAAAATAAAGAATACATAATTCTCCACTATAAAATTTTCTTAGTCTCTTTATTATAAGACATACACAGATAAAATATACTATTTTAACATTTTTAAGTATACAATTCAATGAAATTAAGTATATTATTCTGCAATCACGAGTAATTGTTATGATTTGCATCTATTTGTCCCCAAAGCTTCCATGAGGCAGGAACTTCTAGAGTTTGAGATTAACTCATGATCCACTGGGATTACAGATTTAGTACTGATGAGATTATAGGCCTGAGCACTGCTGGGATTATGGGTGTGGCCTGGGGTGGATAGCCTGAATGTAATATGAGAGATACAGAGAAACTGACTCTCTCGCTCTGTTGTCTCTGTTACTGTTGTTGGCATGTTTCAGTTGTTGTTGTTCTGCTGCCATGACCTAGATTGCTGTTTGCCCTGTGCTACTCAACCTTGGAGCCAGCCAAATATGGACTGAAACCTCTAGTAACTGTGAGCTCAATATAACTTTCCTTCCTTCATTTTGAGCGTTGGGTATTTGTCCCAGTAATGAGAGAAGAGTAACTGAGACAAACGTGTAAATAAGTCTTTAGATTTGTTTTTGTCTTCTACAATGAAACTCCATACTCATTAAACACTGACTCTCCATCCTCCCCAACCAGCTCCAGTGCCTGAAAAGCACCTTTTTCTTCCTACTGTACCATTTGATCACTTTAGCTCCCACTGTAAATAATAAGTGGAATAAAACAGTATTTCTACTCATTTGATACTACAATCACTTTAAGAAGCATGCTTCAGTCATCACCATTTTCTGCTTGCTTTGACTCACACTGGTTGTGTGTTTTGGGATAGCTGTGATTAGTCTCAGGGGGATGATGTGGTTAGTCTCATAGTGTTTTTTGTTAATCAGTATCTACCATATACTCATTTTCATTTCATGAAAACTAAGTTTCCCACAAGATAGCTGAAAAACAAGAGTTATTAATTTAAGGAACTTCAGTTAACTTTAAGTGAAATTTCCTCTATAACTCACCACGTTTACCTCACCATCACTGCTATTCGGATCTGGCTTTGAGGTTTTTGAGGCTGAAGAGACAAAAAACAGTAAAGCAAAGTCACTGAGGACTTAGTGTCAGGATTCTTGCTTTGTTAATCTGTTTCACTACTCTGTATACAGTCCGGAAAATATATCAATGGTGATTTATTATTAAGCCATGTCCCTATCTAGAATCATCTTCATTCAGTCTATTCTAATCCATTTCTATAGGCCAAGTCTCAAAATTGACCACAGTTTGCCTTAACTACATCTTCAAACCAAGATGTTTCTGAAATGGTAGCCCATACTGGTCAATAGAGTTGGTTGCAACAGATGGCAAGAGGTAGAATATTGGTGAGCACATCCGGCAGAGCTACCTCTCAAAGATTGTTTAGGGTGTGCACTGTTCAGTTACAAGTAATAAGTGAGTAACAGCTACTAAGAGGAAAGATTATTCTAAGTAAGTTATTTTATCTTAGTACCTATAAAATCTTGTTTTCAGCAGAGACATGTAACTTGTATTACTTTTACTAGCTTTTATATCTTTTTGTTACTTAAAAATCAACTTCTCTCACCAGTGAAGAAATGTGAAGCCAATATCTGAGGATGTCAAGTGGAAGGTGCACCAATTATCATGGTGCCTAAGGCTCTCACCTGTTGAGATTCAACTTCTGGGTGGACAAATCTAAAAATAATTGCATGGTCTTTCCAATGTGCATTGTTTTGACAACTTTCACAGAATGAGGGAACTATTTCTTGTTGTTCATGACCAATAACTCCATTTGATGAATAGGCTATAGAAGTTTCACTCTTAGGCTATAGTAGATTTCCATTTTAGGTATTATAGTTTTTAACATTATAAGTTCAAATATCATTAATATCATCCATATCTCTACTTTGATCTTACATGAAATAAAATTATAATAAATTTTAACGTATTTGTTAGTTTATTGTAACACCTGCCTAAGGTCTGGTTTGCTTCAGACTGATAAATTGTTCTCAGTATGGGTCATATATGCACACATGTGTGCCACTACATTTTTGGGTATTAGTATTTATTGGATATAGTAAGGTGCTGATTTTATGCTGTGGAATGCTATGAATAATTCTTAAGCTTTGTTCCAGTGGAGAAGTGATTTACTTGGAAGCATTCTGATCCTGTGAGACTCTGCGTCTTGATTTTTGTTAGTGGGACCATCTCAACATTTACTTAACTTGGGCTTATAATCTTGTGCCATTACAAGGAAAAGGATCTCCTGAGCAGTTTGCACATTATCCTCTGATTTATGAGTAGTGGCATAAGAAGAATTGCTTCTGGCAATATGGAATCTCCCCCTAAATTTTATCCTTTCTGGTTGTCTTTGCGCAACACTTGCGCCTTCCTCACAAGCATAAACTAAAGAGAGCTCCAAGATCCGAGCAGACACTGACGGGCTCTCCAGGGCCTCAGCCAAGAGCTCTCTCCTGTCTGACACGCTGCAGCCTCTACCTCTCCCTGCCCAGACTCCCAGCACCATCTCCTCAACACCATAAATACCAAGTCCTGCCTGGGTTCGACCACGCTGAATCCTAGCCTGGAAGCTTTCTCCTAGGGACAAGAACCAAGTTGGGGTGATTATACCTCATTCATTTCTTGTCTCTTTGTTGCTATTATTCTTCATTCTCTGGCATTCTCTTGAAAACTACTATTTTATATTTTACATGGTTTTGAGTTTTAAGTATGAGGATAAATCCAGTCCCTGCTACTGCATCTGGGACAGAGCTGGAAGTTCTTGCTACTCTTAGCACTATCATTAGGGCAGTTTTTAAAGATTGTTTCATGTCCCTAATGTAAGAGACTTAAAAAGTATAGCTGGACGTGGTGGCTCACGCCTGTAATCCCAACACTCGGGAAACTGAGGCACGAGCATTGGTGCAAGTTCGAGACCAGCCTGGGCTACAAAAGTGAGCTCACGGCCAGCCTCAACTGCATAGTGAGACCCTGTCTCAAAAAGACAAAAAAAAAAAAAAGAAAGAAACTTAAAAAGTAAATAAGATTCACAAAGTACAACACAATTGAAAAAGTACAATACCTTGTAAAAGGGAAAGAAACTTGTCAAAAGAAAAAAAACTAGGATGGGGAAAAGTGAAAGGAATATGCAATATGATAACCATTGTTAATTTCCTATCATGTTTTGAAATTCTGTATAGTTTCTGTTCATTATTCTACTTAAAATAAAAAATTAAGAAGCATTTCCTTTAATCATTTTTCAATTTCTTTAGGTTTCATATCTTTAAAAGTAATGCAAAGTATTCTTCTACCTGCTGACTCAAAACATTCAGAAAGTACTACACTATTTTTATTTGATTTCAAATCAGTTTTATATCCATATCAATCAAAGCTAATAAACATCATTCCAGTAAGTACATGAAAATTAGATTCATCTCATTCCTAACATTTTTAAAGTTTCTAGTCAAATAGCCTTTTCAACTCAAAGAGAGAATAAGAATTTTCAAACAGCTGCCTCTTATCTTTTTGCCCTGACTACAGACTTTATCATGGACACACCAACTTCACTTATCTGGAAAGTAAATTGAATTGAGATTTGGAGCTGTAAGCTTATTTCCACCACAAGTAGAAATTAAAGTTCTCACAATCTGCATAAGTCTATCAGATGGAACTAGAAATTCCTTATAATTGTAACTAAGCTTAAACCTCCAAAGCAATATCAAATAAATACGTTATGAATTCACCAACAACACATACATCCTCAAACAATGTAATCAATTTCCCTTCTCAATTTTCTAGGACAACCTCAGTGTGGCACACAGCTGACTTCCGCCTTTAATCATTTTTCAATTTCTTTGGGTTTCACATTAAAAGTCATGCAAAGTATTTTTTTGCAAATTAATAAATAATTAATGAACGGTTCACAAGTACTTAAAAGTGGGGCTGGCCAAATAGCTCAGCAGATTAAAGCACCTGCAAGCAAGGGCAGGGGCCAGGGGTTAATATGCTGGAGAATATTATCCCTACTTAATGGAAGAGATCAGATAGCCTTGAAAATATAACTTATTTTATAATGATATTTAAATTGAACATACTTTCCAGAAAAAAATATGGAAAGATAAATTTATGAATATTTAGCCTGTTGCTATATGTTTTCCTTATGCTGTAGCTAGTCCCATAAAATATCCTTTGAATTTAAAAATCCCATGGTCTGGCTGGGGAGATTGCTCAGTGGTTTAAGCACCTGCCTGGCAATCGCAAGGACTCAGGTTCCATCACCAGTACCACATTCCTTGACAACCCAGGAATCCAAGGCATGCCAAGCTGGGCCCAAAACTGGTGTCACACGCCTGTCACCCCAGTACTGGGGAGGCTGAGATGGGGGGATGACTATGATCTGAACTGCATAGTGAGGCCCTGTATCCAATAAAAAAAAAATCATAAAATAAAGTGCTATGGCCTTAACCATATGCTCAATGGCTTATATGCAATAATCACCTTATAAATATCTTGTTTTGCCTACATGACTTCTGTATTATAAATATTTCAGATCTCAAAAATTTATTCATGAAAATAACTTGACATTTTAATTTATAGTACTGGTCTCAGGCATAAAAATATCTATATTAAATTGAAACCACACTATGTGTTATACCGGTGGGACCAACCCAGAGGAGGTAGGGCAGAATGGAGTGCTCAGTGCTACCGCGTAGCCCAACTATAGCACAGGCTGGCAGTGTGGCCAGCGGGGGCTGGGCTATGGGGACACTCCTTCCATCTTTACAGCTGAGATGTGAGATTCCTTTCTGTTGTGCTCTTCTGCAAGAAGGAGATGCCCTTTAACCTCCTATTCATCTCTTTTGTTGAATATTCTTCTTCCATAAAAATAAGCACTCAGGATTTGAACTACCTTTTCATAATCTATTATTAATTTCCCTCCACAACGTAAAGTGTGAATTTACTTTTCCTGAACACTAAAAAATATGAAGCATGATTTTATAATAGTATTTACAATCTTCCTGAGAAATCCTTAGACATTTCCACAATATTTTTGGTACCCAGGTCCAATCTAGACATGCGTGATATAACCCAGTGACAGTGCTCAAGCGCAAAAAGACATTTATGGCTAGGCTCAAAGGCCTTCCTCAAGTCTATTTGTTCAAAATTTCACGAGACCCTGCTCACACCACCTGCTGGACAGAGCTGACTCGTTTCCTCTGTCAGACAAATATATAAATCAATGAAAATTCTTCAATTTGGAGTGTATTCCTGTGAGTGATTCCTGACTGAAAAGAAAGCACTTTCTCTTATCTAATTCAGCTACTAGAATCCAAACGAATCAGAAAAATATGCAGTCAATATGGGAACGAATAATCTGACTTTTGAGAGGACAGCGGTGATCTACTGTGTGCTATGCTAAAGGCAGGGTTTCAGACGAAGTGTTCACTCACACTGACTCCTCATAGAGAAGGAGCAGAGTGCATTGGGCACCATCATCTTCCTTCTGAATTTACTCCCAGAGTTCCTAAAAGTTGCAATCATAGAAACATTTGAAAGTGTTCTTCAAAACAAGAATGGTTGTCATATTTACTTTTGTTTTTACTCTTCAAAAAAAATTAAATTAAAAAAAAGAAAAGTGTTCTTGGTGAATTTTATTATAAAGATGTATTAAGCAAGACCCCAGAGGAACCAGGCTCACCTAGAAAGTGGCAGCCAGAAGTTTCAGCGGGTGACTTTTTCAAGTAGTAATGTCATTTTCAATCAAACAGAGTAATGAGAAGAGTTCAGAGATTTAAGATAATGCCACTTGTCACTAGCTTTTGTCTGCCTAAGATAGTACTGAAGTCTTACTTCATGTAAAATGTTCACTTCTGTAATTCTAGAGATCAAAATAAATAACAAGATTTTTTTAAGTGACAAAAGATATTTATCTGTTGTATTTTCCCAAGGGGGGGGGAATCTAAGTGTTTGGAATTTCAGATAACATATCCTCCCACTTTCACCTATTTTGATGTAATTCCTAAAGGACAGAATATAACCTAAAGATGATAAGATCCCCTAGCCTCGCAATTGCATATTTCAGTACAAATCCTCAGTGGTGTGGTGTGAGAGAGCACACTATGAACGGAGAAATTCTCCACTATGTCCGCTCCCATTCATCTCTGATCTGCTTCAACTCCACATGCGAGTGAGAGCAAAGAGAGTGCAAGCAGGTGGGCTAAAAGGGAAGTGAAGCTGAGCAGTTATGTTCTTTGTACTTTACGTTGGTTCTTCCTGGAAAACGCAGTTGTCTCAGCTCTTGGCTTGGCCTCTTTTCCTCACTGAAGAGTTCCTTCCCGCCATAGTCCACTTTTCTGCTTCTGGCTGATTCTTTACCTTTCTGTCACCTCTGATGATAATGCACCCCGGAAGAGAGTGGCCCAGAGTGTTTCAGAGAAAATAGAAACATCTCAGAGGAAAATAGCTGGGAGAAAGAAAGAGACCAAGTGGCTAGGTCAGAAAAAAAAAGTGCTAGGAATTTGAAGACTGGAAGGAAGACTATTCTTACAGAAGGAACAGAAAGTGCAAACCTGAAATTGGAGTGAATTGAAGGACACAAATAAGTCTGGCATAGCTAAAGCAGTGAAAAAAGAAAACAATTAGGCCAGAAAAGCTAGCATCTCATCATATGAGATCATGTTCAATTTATGTTAACAATAGACACTTCTTACAGGAAAATTTCAAATAGTGGTGTGACGTGACCTAATATATGTTTTGAAAAAAAAATTACTCTGTAGCATGGAGAATAGAGTCATTTGGAATCTTTATATTAATCTAAAAATAATGTGGTGAGGGTTTCCTAGTCCATACTACTGAGCAATCCCAAAGAAGAAGCCTTCAGTCATAGTCTACATGGATCTTTTATTTCACCTCTCCGAAATTCTCCTGTTCTCCTTTGGCCAGCTCAGCCTGCCCTGTGTGGGTGGGGCTGGCATGGCATGTACTGCAGGGGGATTGAACCACAGTCCTCTATGCCACCTAAGCTTGCCTAAACAGGCACTTTAGATCACTGAGCTATCTCACTGGCCCCCTCTCTGATATTCTGATGCTTTATTTATTATGATAGCTTCATTCTCAGGCTGGTCATGCAAATGTTCTACCTCATGATGTCTCCTTTGCTTCCAGGAAAGAACAAGACAGCATCCTCTGAGCACTTGGCAAATGGACTAAATTTTGCATTAATTGAACTAGTCCTTTAGCCAGATAAATGTCAAGAACTGTTGGCTTGGCTCTGGGTTGTCTGAGCCGATTACTGTTACAATAAGACTTGCACTGTGTAGACAGGTTAAGTCATAGGACTTCCCCTGGGGTCAATCCTACACAAATCACACAGCTACCAGTGTGTAATGAGGTGACTGAAGGTTGTCAAGACAACCATATCAACTAGGGGAGGAAGAAAGAAGGGCAGAATTAGAATCTTTTGACCATTAAGAGCAAAGAGTGGCTTGACCTGGCATGGTGGCAGTTAGGAAAAAAGTAGAGGGACATGTTTCAGTGACAGAGAAAGTGAGACTTAGGGCCAGACTGGGAATGGCAGAGTTTGCATGAAATTTTAAGTATGAAAAGCAGTTAGAAATCACTCTGTCTTTTCCACTTCTACTCCTGTTCTTCTTCCAGACCAAATAAAGACCAAGAAAGCAGTGTGAATTGCAAACCCAGCTCCAGCCCCCTTAATGCCAGAGAACAAGTTGCTGTGCTTTTTTGATTTAAGTCAGCAATGTCCAATAAGACATGAAAATATGAAACAGCCTTTGTGGCCAATTTTGAACTAACAAATAAATAAAATGGTGTCATATTCAGCATTTCTTAATCATGAAGACCTCAATTTTACCCTCTTATGCAGCGCAGGTTCTTTTTCTCATGACTTGTGTTTTTCTCTGAGATAGAAACCCTTCTGTTTTCTTCCCCAGATTCTTCTCAATATATTTTGGTACTTGTGTGACTTAATTTGATTTTACATGCCAATCTCTTTCACAGAACTAGAAATTTAGAGTGAGGGAAACTTGTTTGAGAAAATTCAACGTGTGCTGCTTCATACATTCTGTGTTTACAAACTGACATGACGATATTAAGATTGTCCCTTGGACATCATAAACAAGACTTTGATTCAGTTCCATGTACCAAGATGCCTATTAAATTAAGGGCAATGAGGATCTCACTTCTGTTTCGTTTTGTTCCAGCCTCAATTCTTCCATCACCCCTGTCTTTCAGTGTGAAGATGTCCACCATGGACCCAGGTGGCTCACTCAGTCTAGGACGCCCACAGAGAATGTAAGAAAATTCCAGGAAGCCAGTAGAGAGGCTCTTTTCTGACTTTAGCATGTCCATGCCTTTCTTGGGAGACTTTTGGATCCAAAGAAAAGATTTTTTGTGAAAAAAGGAGATTTTTATTAAAAGAATAAATTTTTGTCCTGCATCCCTGCCACCTGTCAGCTCTCCTCCCCCGGACCCCCATAGATGTCTCGAATGTGCACACCCTTGAGACCTGTCCTCCAGCCAGGCATGAGGATCATGCCCATACAGTGGCAGGAGGGAGATACCACAGCAGTGCTAATGCATTTCGTAGCACTTTCATACACACTGATTCTTTCATTTGGTCTTTCAGCAAGCCTGTAGGATAATGTACATTTTCATTCCCTATTTATGAGAAAACTGAATCTCAGATAGGTGAAGGGACTGATCCAATACTGCTTGTGCCAGAAAGAACACATTTTATTGAATTGTATGCAAATATATGCTACAGGGTGAGGCTCTCATGCAAACAAAGAAACCGGACAATTTTAATTTTCTTTTTTCATCCTAAAAACACCCTAATATCTAAGGTGGTTACTTCATGAGCAACATCTTAGGGAAAAATGAGCCTGTCAGTTGCATTGTAATTATCATAAAGCTATCTACAGATCCGCAGATTTCCCATTTGCAGACAGCATTAGAGAAGGCAGAACCTAGATGTGGATGGCCCTGAATACTAATGCACTCATTGTTTTCTGCAATGTGGATGGCCCCTGTGCATCCTGGACCTACCGCCCCAGCGTGGAAGTGCTGGCAATGTGCGAGCTGCACTCCCCTGCTGTCTTTCAGGGCCAGCCTTAAGATCACGTTATTTTCTACCAGGCTGGCACGTGTTTCCTTCTCACCCTGCAGGGCCTCACACTGTCGTCTGTCAAGAGCCTCCTCCACATTTCAAAGCTGATGAAATTCACCCAGACCATTTGTGGCAAGCATTTGAAAGTAGCAAGATGTATAGAGCAAGCTGGAGTTCATTTGTGCAAAAGGAATTTATTGAGCACCTACCATTTTCTGCACAAGATGCTGAAAGGTAACTAAGGCTATGGATAATGAGGCACTTAGATTTTAATACGTCAAAAGATTGTGTGTGTGCACAGATAGTTTTAAAAATGGAAGCGTGACTCTCTCGTGCATTCTGTTAGAAACTATTTTCAAATGCAACAACTGTTTCTGTTATGTTTTCTTTATCTTTCTCAGAATCTAGTATAATAAAACCAGATCAATACTATCATCTGATTCAATACAACAAATCAGTACTCTTAAATGAAAAGGGAATCAATTTGGATTTTTGCCTCTCTGATTTATTCATTGTCTTCTCAAATAAAACAGTTAATTTTCTATCCAGAGTGACAAAAAAGATGCTACTGTGTGAGAAATTGAACAAAATTTAAAGTACCTCTTTAAATTAGTGTTAGTACAAATAATAATTAATACATGATAGTACATCATTTTATTCCATATGTACTCACATCTAGTATTTGTTGAAAACTTAGATTAAATCATTCTTCATGTGTGAAAAATATTTATTTTGAATATAGGTGTTAGACTTCAGAAATTGCTTTATTGAAATTGTATCAAATAATTTTGACAAGGGAAGTTATTGACAAATTGTAAATGATTATTTCTTCACTGAAATAGGTACTTTTTTCTTGATCTTATGGACTGGATCTCCTAGGATAAGTTTTTTCTCTTTTTCTACTTCTCATATTTTCACCAAAGAGCCCAGTTTTCTAAAACATCCTTGTCTAACAAAAAAAGACCTTGGCTACATGTTCTTAATTCATTTTACCACCCTGTAAAAGCTGAAGTGTAACCAAATAAAAAATACACAACATTCTAGAACATTCTCGAAAAAAGTTAATGATGTGAAAAAAGGCAGTAAACTGTTACAAATTTAAACAGATAAAAAGGATATAAAGAATCACAACATGTGATGCTTGATTAGAGTCAGGATTTTAAAGAGGCGGTAAAGTTAATACACTGTGGACACAACTAAGAAAGTTTATGTTCACATTTGATGATATTAAATTATTTTCTCAAGTAAAGAAAATAACGGTGTTAATTATGTTAGACTTATAAACTATTCTTATCCAGATTCAAAAATGTTCAAAAGAAAACAGAGAGATAGGAACCCACAGAGGCAAAAGTCACCAAATTATACCTCAGTCTGCACCTGCAGCACCTGGACATGGCAGACCCCAGTACTAAATGGGTGTGTTTATGCCACTGCAAACAAGACAAGCATTATTGTGAAGCTTTGCTAATGCTGACCTTTTACCAGAGGTTATGTTACTGGATACTCCACAGCCAAGAATACACATATATTCATCCTCTCAACAAATATTTATTAGGTATCCCTATTCTAAATGATAGAGACACAACCATGAAGGAAAGCTTGATTTTGCCTGCAGGCTCCTTAGGCAGACCCATAGGTTGAGCTGCCATAAAACTCGTCTATGCAAGAGAATGGTTAAGAGTGGGAGAGAGGATGGTGATAATGTTATGTTATGTACTTGTTGGGCAACCATTTGTGTTTGCTGAATTATTGGTGCTACTTGACTGTGTTGGAATTTCTATTCAAAACTTTATAAAGGACCACCAGCCTATGTGAAAACCAACTGGAGATGGAAGCCACTGGTGTCTGTCATGCACATAATCAGTATGTGCTGTTTGTCTGAAGGAACATGGGGGAAGTAGCAGGTTGGTAGGATGTACAAGTGGGTTCCTGCCATGTCAGTCCTACATTAGTTAAAGTAGGCAAATGCTTCACTTTTACTGACAAAAGACATTTAGGGCTTCCATTCAATAGTGATTTATTTCTCCAATTCCTAATACTTACCACGCAAAAAAATTAAACTTACTTAGAAAGCTTAAATTCAGGCATTTATTCAGGGAGCTAAGTTCCCTTCTTCCTATCCTCCTTGGTCTCATCAAAGTTCATCTGTGTACTAATTCATTGGAAGGAAAGAGGACCAGCGCACAAATAATTTTTCAAAAATAGGAAGTTATAAAGACACGTGCACTTACATGTGCCAGTGAGAACTCAGGTATAGGGTCACCACTTGTTAAGGAATCCTAGAAAATATAGATGAAGATCAGGATTCGCACGGACAATCTGTGCTGCTGCAATTTCAGTATATGTGCTGTTGAAATGAGCACTGCACGGAGAAACTGAAACCTTCCATGGGTAACAAGAAGGTGGAGGAAAGGTGATACCTAAATTTATTTACTTAATTCAATTAAATTTTATTTGAAAGAGTAAAAACAAAAACAAAAATGAATAGCAAAAACAAAGATGAAAATAGTAACATACAACAGTATATATAGTACAAAATTTCAAATCAAGAATAGCAAATTAACAATAGTTGCTATACTATGCATTGTTAGTGTCAAATCTGTTGCTCAGATTAACATATAAAGATGTGCAAGATTGGACAAATAATAGAATATTAACACTTGCTTTCAATAAACCTTTTCTCTTGACCTTTTAACTTTATGTTTCTTAATTTTATGTTAAAGAGAGTATAATTGATAGGACATTAGAAAACATACACATTTAGACAAACAAGATCAGAAGTATTCAGCTGTGGTGTTTGTATTGCACGTTGTTATCTTCAATGTAGTTGCTCAGATTGCAGATATTAGCATATAGTTAGTGAAAGTCACAATTTTAAACATTAACTGTTGTTTTCAGAAAACTGATGGAAATTGGTAGTACAATCATCTGAGCTATCCTGTATATATACTTGCATGATTCACCCCCATTTTTCCATTTCCTCATCTTCATTGTTTATTATTTATATTTAGTTTCCTTCCATTTTACTATATCTATTATACCTTTAAGGTTTTATTTATTCCTTCAAGTTCTTACACTAGGGAGACAATGTGATATTTACACATATGGGTCTGATTTATTCCATTTATGTGTATAGCCTCTAGTTGTATCTACTTAACTATAAAAGCCTTAAGTTTATCTACCTTTATAGGTCAGTAATACTCCAGTATTTAAAAAAATCCTTTTATTTTTTTATCCATTCCTCAGTTGATGGACATTTGGGTTAGTTTCCAACATTTGCTTATGACAATTTGTGCTGCTCTAAATATGGGTGCACATATATTACTATGGTGTGATGTTTTCAGATCTTTTGGCAAAATACCCAGAAGGGGAATAGCTGGGTTGAGTGGGATCTCCAATCCTATTTTTTTTTATAAATTTACATACTGATTTCCATAGTCATTGTACTGGTCTACATTCCTACTAACGGTGGAAAAGGGTTAATTGTTTTCCAACAGCCTTTCCAGTAGTTGTCATTAGTTGATTTCTTTACCATAGTCATTCTCTCTGGAGTGCAATGGTATCTTACTTTAATTTGCATTTCTCAAGTGGCCAGTGATGTGGAGCACTTTTTCATGTGTTTATTTTCAGCTCAGATGTCCATTTTTGGACTGGGTCTTTGAATTTTGGGCACTTAATATTTTTAGTTTTTTTATATATTTTAGATAGAAATCTTTTGTCTGACTGTTGGGTAAGACTTTCCCAATTCATAGGTTGTCTCTGCACTCTGTTGGTGACTTCTTTTGATGTGCAGAGACCTCTTCATAAGATGAGATTCCATTTGTTGGTTCTTTGAAGTGTTTCCCATGCAATTTGGGTTTTGTTCATGAACCTTGTTGTCAAGCTGTCCATCTATTTTCTCTTTCAGTAGATTTAGTGTTTCTTTTTTAGTGTTTAGATCTTTAACCCATTTTAACCTTAGTTCAGTGCATGGTGATAGACATGGATGTAGTCTTAGTTTTCAGTATGTGAAGAGCCAGTTTTTCCATCATCATTTATTAAAGAGACTATATTTCTTCCAGTGAATGTGTCTAGTCCATTTGTGAAGTGACTGTGTGTACAGCTGTGTCTGCATCTTCTAGCCTGTTCCACTGATCCTCAGATTTGTTCTTTTGCCAGTACCATGTTGATTTTATCACAGTAGCTTTCTAGTATAATTTTAAGTGAGGGATTGTAATGCTTCCTGCCTTGCTTTGTTGCCCAGGGTTGCCTTTGCTATTCTAGGTCGTTTATGGTTCAACACAAGTTTTAAGACTGTTTCTTGGGGGCTGGGGAGATAGCTCCAAGGCACAAGTGCCTGCTGGGCAAGTGCAAAGTTGTGAGTTCGAACCCTAGTCCCACAAAAAAAAAAAAAAGAAGAAGAAGAAGACTGTTTCTTATAGATCCATGACGTATATTGAAGGTATTATAATAAAGACTGCATTAAATATGCACAAAATTTTGGAAGTATGGCCATTTTAATAACTTTGGTTCTTTGTTTTCAAGAGCAAGGAATATATTTCCATTTTCTGAAATCCTCTTTGATATCTTTCTTTCAGCATATTGTAATTTTCCTTGCATAGAACTTTTACTCCTTTGTTAGATTAATTCCTAAGTATTTCACTTTTGGGTAGTATTGTAAAGGGTGTTGTCTCTCTATGATAGCTATATTTATTTGTCAGCCTAACCAGCTAATGGATATCATCAGCTGATACAAATATTACCTTTATGCACATGGGCTGCATGATCATTTCCAGAAGGCATTAACATTTAAATGGGTAAAGTCAGAAAACAGCTGCCTGCACCAATGAGAATGAGTATCATTCAATCCACAGAGGACCATAATAGAAGAAATTGCCAATGGAAATGTGTATTTGTCCTCCATGTTTAACCTAGGACAAGAACTCTTCTGCCTTTGGATTCCTGGTTCTTGGGTATTTGAGCTTCAAATAGAATTAAACTACTGGTTTTATAACTTTTCAGTATGTACACAACACTTGAAAAACGATCACATATCTGGGAAGGATTGCAGGGATTAATACCATCCTTAAAGACTTGAACGATGCAGGGCCATGTGACTGAACAGATTCAATTGTCTCAACGTGGCGATGGCAGGTAAGGATGCTGTTTGGAGCCTTCTTGCCTATGTCATAAAAAAGCTGCCAGGAAGTTACAGTTCTGTCTAGCATGATTAACAACCAAGGGAAATTTGGACTATCTCACGATGAAGGTTCGGAAGAGAATGCTCCAAGTACAGGAGATCTGTTAGGACATCTCTTAGAATTGCCATGCCTTGTGATTAAGAACTACAAAACTCCAGCTGAGGAAGAACTAGTGGCAGGACATGCACTTTAGGAAGAAAAGTTTGGCACACCCCACCACGAGAAAAGCAACACCAGATGAAGTGTTCGCTGAAGGGAAAAGAAATACAAAATGGTTAAAAAAAGAATTATAAATATCAGGTGCAGGGGCCCGGCGGGATGGCTCAGCGGTCTAAAGTGCCTGCTTGGGAAAGCTTGGGCGGCTTCAGGGACCACGGTTCGATCCCCGGCACCACATGCTGCGCCAGCCCTGCCCTCGGGGTGGGCTGAGCCGTCCATAAAAATGAGTGAATAAACAAACAAAGGTTCTGAAACAAGAAAAAAATAAATAAATAAAATAAAAATTAAAAAATAAATAAATAAATAAATAAATAAATAAATATCAGGTGCAATTAGTTACAGAAATAAGCATCATAATTCTCGTGAGCATTTCATCTCTGTGTTATGAGTACATTTGTGTGTATACAGAGATGGAACAGGCAGGCAGAGGGATGAAAACTTCTCATTCTGTCTAAACTGGAGCACCCATTGTCTCCTTGTATCAGACATCAGAGCTCTTGGTTTTCAAGCTGTGAGACTCAGGCCCGGCTCATGTTACTAACTCTCCTCAGATTCCCACCTGTAATTTCCACTCTGTGCAGCTTCTTCACCTCCACAAATGGGAGCCGGTTCCAGTGATGGATCTGCTTTAAAAAGCACAAACGGGAGTGCACACATATCCACACGCACTATTTATGCTGCTTCTTGGGAGAACACGTCTAACATAAAGGAGTGCTAGGATAGACCACAGAATCTGAACTAAAGCAAAGAGTAGGGGAAAGAAGACACCGTGGCCACTCAGAAGACTCAGACATTGCATTAACCAAGAAAAGGAACAGATGTTTCAAACTAGAAAAATATAGTTTATGATTATGAAGAAGTTCAGGACAATAATCAGTGGTGGGATGTGACCTGGAAAATTATTGGGTGATATGTTGCAGTGCAGATAAAGATGATTAAAGGACACTAAAGGAAGTTTAATTAGTCATTTTTGGCGTCACCTAATTATAGGCCTGTTCCATTATCAAGACTTAGAATAAGACATTTTCATAAAGTTATAATACAGCCTCTTTGCCAGTTATCAAAGATTATTTTAGCCCATACAATAAAAAAATTATAAGTCCTAAAATGTCAATGCTTTAAAAGAAGTTAAAAACTGGGGAGCGCAAGGGCATGAGTTCTATCCCCGGTTTTGAATAAAAACAGATTTTGCATTTGCTGACCACTTGGGCTGTCCACTTAGTTATCACTGCCACCAAGTGGTCAATTGTAGAACTGCAGTTACTGTTAGAATGATTGCCCTCTCAAACCTACTTCCAAGACCTAAAGAGAGACACTAATTCTCCAGCATATTTGTGTGTTGGGTGCCTGCGGATTTGCACAGTTGTTTAAGCGTCACTCAGGCAAATGTAGTCAGGCATAGGGGACCTAGATTCAATCCCCAACTCTACAAGCCTCACCAGGTGTGCCCTGAAGGCAGAAAAAAAAAAACCCAAAAGCCTTTTCAAATGTTTGTGTGAAACATGAATTCCATCAGTCTATTAGATGAAAAATTGTATAAAATATTCATCTTAGGAAAAAATCTACTAGAACACACTCATTATTTTCTCCATCAAATTGAAAAACAAATTGCAGAATGACTGCCCATTTTGGAAAAAGGAAATGCCAACCCATTCAAAGCAAGAAAAATTAAGAATGTTCGATCATTCCATCTGTATGCGCCTTCAGGTTCTTCTAAACTGTTCGATCTGTATGGGTTCCTTAACATGGCAGGCAATGCTGGTATTCATGGGGAAGTCTATGCCCTTTTCCTTTTTCCTAGGCCATAAAGCTGTTTTTACTGGGTACATGAAGACATTACATGTCTTGGCAATACTAATTGGGAAGGCAAAGAGCTGAAATTGGTCAGGATTAAGGAACTAGTAGTAAACCACTAGGCCCTCTCTGATCTCCCTTTAACTGTACTGACATTTTATTGAAACAAATAAAACTATAAAGGTAAAAGATTAAAGATCCTTTATTCTTTCAACAGACTCAACAGCCATTTACCAATTACTAGACATTAGGTAAATACTTGTATGCAAGTTGTGAACCACTATGGTTTCTCTATTCTGAATGATGGAGACACAGTAATAAAAAAGGGAAGCTTTGTGCTTTGTACTCAATACACTAAAGTAGACACTGTTAGTCATCCTACTGGGACAATAGGTATCAACTAGAATTGTCCTAGGAAAATTGAGATCCATAGTAAGCCTAGGAATAAGAATATGCATTTCTCAGATCATTTTGGAAGGCAGTCATCTCCACAGAGTCCTAAGCCAAAATGAAACTTGTAGCAGTGAATTAGCTGAGACGGAATTTGAGGCCTGATATATTTCTATCTTGATCCAGTATGTACATAACAGATTATTACTGAATCTGAATCAACAGGAGAAATATAGACCACTAAGTCAAAACCAGTTCACTTAAACTCCTTTGGTTATAGTTTTCCAAATTCTTAATGATGAACTTGGATATTAACTTTTTTTTTGGTTTAGTTAGTTAGTTATGTTATGTTATGGCCAACTCAGCCTCTCCTGGGAGTGGGGCTGGTATAGCATGTAGTGCTCAAGATTGAACCATGGTCCCTGCAGTTGCCTAAACTTGCCTAGGCAGGCACTTTAGACTGCTGAGCTATCCCACCAGACCTGGATATTAACTTTTACCTTCTATTTTTTCTATCTTATGTAGTTTATTATCCACAATTACACTTAGCAAACTATTAAGTACAAAATATGTAGCTTCCATTCTAAAGGGCAAAGACAGTAATTTACAGTGAATTTCTGTGGTTGATTTTCTTTTATGTATTCAGTACAGGGTCTACAGGGTCTCACTACACAGATCGGATGCATATGGTCCTCCTGTTGTCAGCCTCCCAAGCATTGGGAATACAGATGCGCACCACCATGCCCAGTCTCATTTGTCATCTCAGCTAACCCAGCAGTAGGGCGGTCTCAACTGGGTGGAGATTGTCTTTTTAAAATTAATGTTGCAATGCCTCTCCTATATTTATCTAGTCAAAGTTCTGGTTCCTGAAAAATATTAAAATTAATCTCCTTTAAGAATAAGGAATTGCTATGTCCTATTTCTGTCTAGGAATACATGTCATACCTCTGTTTCATATAGTAGTGTAATTTTTGTTTTCATCAAAAGATTATGAACTCCTCATTGACAGGGCCAGTGTTGTGTTCATTGTTATACTCCCAATACCTAAACTAATTACTGCATTTAGCACACGAGTTGACGTGTTTGTTAATTGTCTGACTGGCTGGTTGATTGCTTTTCTTTAATGTAGTTGTTTGGTTGGTAGGTTGATTAGGTCACTGGTTGTTTGGCTGATTGGTGGATAGGTAGATGGATGGAGTAGCTGAATGGCTGATTGATTTTATAGCTGCCAAAACAGTTGTTTGATAAAATTAATGAGTGCATGAATTTTGACAACAAAGTGTTCAGGGCAAGTTGCTACTGTTAGACCCATTAGCCTCTGGAGGAATTATCGTAGGAAATGGTTCTTACGTTATGGAGAGCATTGCATAATTTAAACCAATTAGGTAAAATTTCTTTTTCACACAATTTGTTCAGTTCCTAAATATTTGAAACTAATTTGCAATTATTCATTCTAAAAAAATTTCTGAAACTTTGTATTTCCATAACTGTATCATTCTATAAAATCCTAACAAAAGCAAATTAAGGTTATGTAACTAATTATAACTTTGTAAAGTAACCAACTACTGGGCTGGGGGCGAGGGTAGCTCAGCATTCTAAGCACTTGCCTGGCAAGTACAAAGACCCAGGTTCAATCCTGGGTACTGTATGACATGCCAGCCCCAGAACTCCAAGTATACCATACAGGCCACCAAAACTGAGTGTGGTGGTGCATGCCTATAATCCCAGCACTGGGGATACTAAGACAGGAGAATCACCACGAGGTGTGAAGCAAGACCCTGTACCAAATAAATAAATAAATAAATAGTTTTCTTTTTAAGTAACAAATTACAACCTCTCCATGGTTTAAGATCTCAATATAAACATGCACTTACCTTCAGGACGTTTGGCAGGGCTTGCCAACTGCGCAGAAGATATGAGGACGTTATGAAGATGTACAGTGTTAACACAGCTTCTTCATTTTTTCTACTTATATACAATGCTGTTTTTGAATGTGTGCATATTTTGTCATTGGGGATAATATCTTGAAAAGCAATCAGTCAAAGTACAGCTATGCTGGGTTCCAGAGGATGAGGAGAGTAGAGGTAGAGCAGGGTTTCAGAAACGGTGTGCAGTGCGCTCTAATTTAGGCTGGAGTAAAAGCTTCTATTGTTTTGTAGCATGGTACAGTTATTGCTAATAATCTCCTATCCATTTCAAAGAGCTGGGGAAAAGATTTTGAAAGCTTAAACCTTGCAGAAAATAAATGTTTTAGGAGATAGGTATGTTTAACCTGATTCAAACATACAAGGCGTATATGTATGGAAATGTTACATAGTATCCCATGAATACATAAAGTTCGTTATTTTGATGTATATATTTAAATATTTTTTAGAATAAAGAAAAATTTCTTCTGTTCAAAATACACAAGTTATTGAGGCTTTACTAACATGGTAGTCGACAGATGCCACCGACTATAGGCCTGCCAGCTCAGGAAAAATGCAAGAAATAAAGAAGTCCATCTAAAAGAAGGAAGTATAAAAGGTAAAATAGATTTTTTGTGTGTGTGGAACTGGGGATTGAACTCAGGTCCTTGCATTTGACAGGCAAAGGTAAACTAGGTTTTAATTTATTGCATGACATTCCAAGTCATGACTGCAGAGACAGCTTATGTAATCTCTGAGGATTCTCCAAAAGGTCTAACAAAATAAAGTATAAATTGTTACAATGATTTCAGTGCCAATTCAGGGTTTTGAACATGAGCACCTGTGTTGCGAACGCAGATAACAAGACCCCTTAGCCAACATAAATGACCCATACTTACCCAGATAAAACTTTCAAAACCTTGTTCCCTATATGTGTCCGAAAACTCTTGTGTTTTCCGTGATGCTTGGAAGCAGCAGCTCAGGCATTGACATCGTGACAAAAAATAAATGTAATTCTCCTGTGTGTGTTCCACATTTATCAAAAATCAGGAGGAGAAGGGATTTAGCCGTATTTCATGTTACACTATCTCATTTTTAATGGCAGTATAGCGCCCCAGAGCCTTCTATAGTACATGTTATGAGTTTATTAAACATATGCATTTCATTGAAATCTATCACTTCAATTTATTGATCGTTCATCTAAAAAAATCTTCTTGTACTAATCACAAAATCATTCCAAAACAGCACTACAACAAGGAGTGAAAAATAAGGCTGAATCATTAAAAGTTTAGAATAACGCATACATCATTAATGGAAAATTTAGCAGACATGAGAAAGTACATGTGGACTTTTAAAAATTCTGATCTGTTCAATTTTGGAACCAGTTTTTCCAACCTTTCAAGATTTCCTGTTTTTTCTAGTTTAGGGTATAATTCATGATGCTTCACTATGCCACTCTGACCATGTTCCATATTTTTAGAAAGGATTCTAAAAAGCACTGTAATGAACATAATTATCTTAAGGATCACTTACTGAGCATCTACTACATGCCAGGCCTGGCTTACATATTTTATATATATCACTTATCACAGTGAATCCTCCTAACCTTTGGCGTGGAAGTGTTACAAAGTTGGTTTTACAAAAGAAGCAATCGAAGATTAGACACATTAAATAATCTGCCCAAGGACAGGGACCGGGGGCTGGGGTCCTGCCTTTCAAATTCCCTGAGGCCCCCTTGGGTAAGACTTAAAATGTATAGTAGATATTGTGAGTTGGGCTGATATGTCCAGAAGAAAAGACAAACTGTGAAAGAGTGGAAGACTGGTAAGATGTTTCAGTGGTCTAAAGTATCTGCTTAGGAAAGTTTAGGCCACCTCAGGTCAGGGGCTGTGGCATCATATGCTGTGCCAGCCCTACACCCAGGGCAGGTTGAACTGGCCATAAAAAAATAAAAATAAAAATAAACACAAATAAACCAAACAGAATGGAAGGGGAAAGGAAGAAAGAGAAAAAGAAATATGTATATATACACAAATATATATATATATATATATATATACAAATATATATATATATATATATATATACTCCAGCATCATCGCATCACGGCATCAGCTAAGCAGCCACCAGGGCCCCAGACTGAGTTGAGACGAGCAAGAATTTCAAGGTCACTGCGAGCAGGTTTGCTGGGTACAGTCACTAGGTTGGGGATGCCAAAGATCTAATAGGGCCAAGGCAAAATGCTCTAAGAAAGAAACTAATTCCTTGGTATTACAGCCTCCCCTGTCCCGGAGCCCCTGCCTCCAGCCTTCAGAAACTCTATGAGCACTGAGAAAAAGAAGGTCTGGTTTCTGATCATTAATTACCTAGCAGAAAACTCCTACTACGAAAGCAGAGTAAAAGCATTCAGAGAAGATGACTGCAAGAAGCTTAGGAAGGCTTGATATTTTCTTTCTGAAGATATCCCAAGCGGAGAGGAGGCGCTCCCTAAAGATGTACTGTAGGGGCAAAAGGGCAAATACCAGCCCTGCTCTAGGGCATACAGATTCTGCTCCTCCTCGGCACCCCTACCCTGAGCACCTGGTCTGTGTGTGCAAGAGTAGGTGCAGGAGCAGGAGCAGGAGCAGGTGCAGGTGCAGGTGCAGGAGCAGGTGTAGGTGCAGGAGCAGGTGCAGGTGCAGGTGCAGGTGCAGCTTGTGGGTGTGCATGGGCCTGGCCTCCTCTCCAGGTGCAGAAGGTGTAAGACCTAGGGCTGGGACCATACCTGCAGAACGGAACGGGGCATGGCCAGCAGGTTTCACCCCGAGGAGGAAACGTAGACAGGGAGTAAGGGGATGGGCTTTCAGAGCAGCAGGGTGGGCGGAAGGCAGCTGCTGCGATTTCCCTAAAAAGACTTCAGGACGAAGTCTCTGAACTTGAGAACCCGGAACAGCCTCTCACAGCCCTGCCCCTGCGGTTCTCCCTCAGCCTGCTGCTGCTTCCCCGCCACGAGGCAGCTGGGAATAGAGCCGTGGGAGGGGCAAGGGCTACTTCGGCAGCCTTTGGGTGCGGCTGCAGCAGTGTGCTTGTCCATAAAGCTTCACCCCCGAGTCAGCAGCATCTTATTCAAATGTTTCTGAAGCTGCTGGGAAAGAATCAGCCGCACACGGGAGTTGTGTTGGTGTGAGGCGTGCATGGATGCTTCGCTTCACTTGGCCTGGTGAAAATCGGAGGCAGTGTGCTGTCAGGGAATATTTCTAACTTCCGTTTGCGTTTCTTGCATAAACAGTTACCTGCCAATGCCATTTAATAGATGCTGAGCGCGGTGCCAACGGGCTGCGTAGGGCCAAGCCCAGTCCCTGGCACTGTTTGGTCTCTTCACATCATGAGGCCTGTTAGTGCCGCCAGCAGAACAGACTCCACCAGAATAGACACCCCGTCATCCATCGTCTTAGGGCTTTGATGTTATAATCAATTATGAGTGCAGTGTTGCTTGTCTCTTAGCCTAGAATAGGTGGTTACACAGCACAAAGCATCCCAGTTCTCAGAAAATAGTTTTCTTACCCTGGGGAATAAAGCGCCATCAATACACAGACCACCCAATGTTTCCGAAATATTAATATGGATGATTAAGAAGAGATTGAATAGGAAAGAAAAGCTTCCAAACACTCAGCAGGAGCCAGGATCAGACCTGCCGGGGCCCCAAATGCTATGAAAGAACCGATTTCCTTTTTTTCCAGTGTCAATTGAGATTACTTTCTCTCTCCTAATTTTAAAGAGTAAAAATATAAACATAACACTGGAACTGAGTTTTAGAGCAGGTTAGTAGGACAGTTACAATAGCTGATACATTGCACATCGTTATCTTCACAGTAGTTGTACATGTTCCAGGTTTGAATTGATCGTAGACCGAGACCAGAACACATTGGAATTTGGAAGCCTTTATTAGCCTGTCCCACGGCTAGCCAGCTGCACTGCATGCAGGGAGGCGCTAACCAGCCGTCCCAAGCAGAGCTGAGCTCAGTCCTTTACAGTACGTCTTCTTGCTATAGCCACAAGCTGTTTACAACTAGGAGTTTTTCCACAGTTTTTAACGATAAGCGGAACTTGCTCCAGATGGGGCCTGTTACAAGGTATGGTTAAGGTGGAAACACATCAGCTGCATACAGCTGTAGCAGGCTGAAGGGTCTGCACTTGAGCCAGGAAGCAACACTCAAAGAGCAAGATGTCCCTGCCAGCTTTGCCCAATAGAAAAACAAGAGCCAACACATTACGGTACAAGACACAGGCCTGATATCTTATCCAAGCAATATTAGTACAAAACTTTCTTCTGGTTGAACCAAGACAAACAAGCTATATAACTATCTTAACTATCTTGTATATATATATTTCTTTTTCTCTTTCTTCCTTTCCCCTTCCATTCTGTTTGGGTTATTTGTGTTTATTTGTTTTTTTTTTTATGGCCAGTTCAGCCTGCCCTGGGTGTAGGGCTGGCACAGCATGTGATGCCACAGGCCCTGACCTGAGGCGGCCTAAACTTTCCTAAGCAGATGCTTTAGACCACTGAAACATCTTAGCAGTCCTCCACTCTTTCACAGTTTGTCTTTTCTTCTGGACATATCAGCCCAATTCACAATATCTGCTATACGTTTTAAGTCTTATTTGCTCCTTTAGCTTCTATACAATGTTTACATGTGTTGGTCTGATTTTTTTTCACTTATGAGTAAGACATTGAGTTGCATCCACTTACTTATAGAAATCTCAAGCATGTCTTTCTTTGTGGCTGAGTAGTACTCCACTGTATTTTAAAAAATCACCTCCTTTATCAACTCTGCAGTTGGTGAGTGTTTGGATTGCTTCCAAGACTTAGTTGTCATAAATTATGTTGCTGTAAATATGGGTGCACATATAGCACTGTGCTATGTTTCAAATTCTTCTGGAAAGATACCCAGAAAGAGAATAGCTGGGATGAATGAGACCTCTAATCCAAGTTTTTTAAGGAATCTCCACACTGGTTCCCACAGTGCTTGCACTGGTCTACACTCCCAACCATGGGAACTGGTTTCTTTTTCCCCACAGCCCTACCCTCATCGGATATTAGTTGATTGTTTGATTATAACCATTTTCTCTGGGGTGAGATGGAATTCCAGTGTTGTTTTAATTTGCATCTCTCAAATAATCAAAGATGTTGCACATTTTTAATGCATTTATTTGACATTTGTATCTCTTCATCTGAGAATTAGGTATTCATCTCAGATACCCATTTTCAGATTGGATCTTTGAATTGAGGGGCTGCTTTTCTACAATTCTTTATATGTGCTTATATAAGTCCTTAGTCTTCTGGACAACTGGTTATAATTTTTTCCCATCCTATGGGTTGTTTTTTCACTCTGCTGGTGATTACTCTAATGCAAAACTTTTCAATAAGGTGAGATCCATTTGCTGAACATTCACTATTTCTCCTACTACCTGGATTTTGTTCCAATTTCATTTTTAGTATCTGATGATATTTTGGTGTTTCTCATCAAATAATGACACTTGGATTTCAAGGGAGGCATACTGCAGTAGAGTGACAACTGCAGTCTCTGTTTTCAGAGGTGTCCCTCCAGCACTTAACCCAAGTCTGCCAGGTCCTTAGACACCCTCCTCATCCTACTGCTTTAATCCTGGGATTGGGTGGGCATCTGCACCTGCTTTGGAGTATTGGAAGCCCATTAGATCCTGTGGCCAGGACAGGAAACACTCTTTTTTTTTTTTTTTTTTTTGGTCTTTTTGAGAAGGGTCTCACTATGCAGTTCAGGCTGGCCTTGAGCTCACTTTTGTAGCCCAGGCTGGTCTCGAACTTGCACCGATCCTCCTGCCTCAGCCTCCCGAGTGCTGGGATTACAGGACAAGAAACACTCTTGTGCCCTGGAAAATCCTTTGTACCTCTACTTTCTACCACGACATGCACACACTCAGAAAGAGCGTCGAGAGTCCCTCCTTTCACCCAGCTAAAGCTGGGTTGGCTAATGCTAATCTTCGGCCTCAGATGTACCCATCCCCCAAGCACTTTTTAAGATTCTGATTCTTAAAGTGAAATGAAACAAAGATGGGCAAAATAAATGGGACCGTGTTGGGGAATATAGCTCAGTGGCCCAGCACCTGCCTGACAAGTGCAAGGTCCTGAGTTCAATTCCTGGTACCAGAGGGGCAAAAAAGAAATGAGGGAAAACTAAAGATAGTAAAAGAGAGAAAGGAAACTTTCCAGCCTCAGAAGAAAGGGTGAACTTTGGTTAAGAACCTACTTTGTTTTAGGTATTATTTGTATACACCACTTTATTAAATACAGTCACTGTGTAAGACAGAAAGTTTCATTTTCACTTTCCTCTCTGGGAAACTGAGGCTAAGAGAGGAAAGGACCAGAAGTTACACAGCTGGAAAAATGACAGGACTAAGAATAGGATGTAATCTGCTAAATCGGTCCAGGAGAGTAAGCATGCCTTACCTGTGAGGGCTGGCAAAAGCACATGTGTCTTTCTTCTCCAGCTTCCTTGAGGAAGATGAACTTCAGCTAAATCTCTTCAGCACTAGCACCTCAGATGTGTGACTGCAGAGCCTGGGGTCCCTTTCAGGACTATTGGGCCCTGTGGAATACTCTAGGCTGCTGTGTTGCTCCATTCCCGCACCACTGTTATTTCTCTAACCCCAAACTATCAAACCCAGGAACTATGTTTCCAGAAACTTTAGCACAAGCTGTTTTATCCCAGTACCATGATCCCCTTCTCTTCAGTCTTCATAATGGGAGATGTCAGCAGAAATCCTTCAAACAGAGCAGGTGATGCGCACACATGGAAGGGCCCATGCTACACGTGGGTCTAAGGTCTGCAGAGTCTACAGCCTGGTGCTTGCACACAGCGTCCGCTAGCCAATCTGAAAGAGAAGGGGATGGCAGGGTGAGAGGGAGTCTTAAGCAGGATCTTTGACCAAAGCCCCTCTATCTTGGCACAGGGGAGGGGGAAAAAAAGAGGAGAACCAAACAAAGAAGAAGAGAATTCAGTGACTGTGATCTAGAGAAAAGCCTGGGATTAGAGAAAACAATTTTGAGAAGTAGATTGTAACTACTTAAGACTTGCAGCTACAAGTACATGAGCTATAGTGTCCTTCATTAAGGACAAAATGTAACTACTTAAGACTTGCAGCTACAAGTACATGAGCTATAGTGTCTTTCATTAAGGACAAAATGTAACTACTTAAGACTTGCAGCTACAAGTACATAATCCCTGGGATTATGTGTTTTAAGTACTTCTGGGATTATAGGTGTAGCCTAAGGTGGATAGGCTAAGTCAGAGAGCCTGCTGTAATTTCAAAACAGAGAGACAGACAAGCGCTGTTGCTCTGCTGCCATGAGACCTGTTGCTCCCGGCTCCCATTTGGTCAGTTGCCTCTGTTGCAATTGTTGCTGTTCCGCCACCATGAACTGGATGCTCTCTGCCCTGTTCCACTCAGCCTTGGGCCAGCCGAATATGGACTGAAACCTCCAGTAACTTGAGCTATTAAACCTTTACTTCCTTCATTTTGAGTGTCGGGTATTCGTCCCAGCAATGAGAGAAAAGTAACTAAGAATAACTAATGCTAGCAATTTGTAGCCAATAATACTCATCTGTTGTAACATACAGACTGACACTCCCTAGTATTTGAAAATCCTCAAAAGTAAGAGGCAGAATGGTACCTTGTGGCACTTTGTGGTAAAAGAAAAGTTCTTTCTCTTCTGCCTCTACTCATGAAAAATGTTTTTGGTTAATTATGCCTCTTTTCCTTGCATAGATTTTGGAAAGTTATGCTTCAGGTAAACATATCTCCATTTCTAACCTGGAAAGAGGGGATGTCATAGATTTCTTTAAACCAGTTTTGTAATTTCACGCCCTCAGCCAGTGACTAGCTTAGCAGAACACATGCTGCAGGCTTTCACATTTGCAGAGAAGTCTGCCAAAGAGACTTATATCTTTTAAATGTCCACGAATAGTGCACGGTTTTGTTTTCTACTCTTTAATGTGCTTATGCGGGAAGGTGATATTTTAAGCCACTGTGACTATGCTACTCCAGAGAACTGCCCTAAGAAAGGCTTACAGATCAAGATGGCACCGTGGAGAAGGATGGAAAAGGCCAGGCACTCTGGTGTCACCATTAAGCCACTGATATACGCAGTCTTGGAACAACCACTTTACCTTCTACTAGGAAAACTGCCTGGTGGACTTCTGTGCTATGGTGACTCTATTTAGCACTGAGTCTTCTGAAACTGACAGTTGAAGCTGTCTCAGTGACTCATGTGCTGGCCTCAGAAAACCAGGCCAGGAACCTCATGCAAGGAACATACCCATGAGGAGATCAGATGAGTTAAACATTCTTCTAGGGTCTATGTAGCCTTTCTTCAAGGGATTGTGGATTATCTCTGGTGCAATTTTGAAGTCAACGAGTTGTCTCTGTCTCTATCACAGAATGTGAATTGATTAAGGTTTGTTAATCTGATTCTTCATTTTGTTAACAACGTGCCAATATCGTATCAAGCAATGCATAAACTCTTGTATCTGAAAGACGCTTTAAAGTACTTTTAAACTTTTGCATTTTGCAGGTCAGTTAAGTAATTTTAATATATTTCATATATTTATTGATTTATTTCTACTTTATTATAGTTTTTATCTCTCAGTTTTTGCTTTTCATTTTTTTCATATACTATTTTGATCTCTTTTTCTCTAAGGATAGTTTATCTGTTAAACACAGATGTGTGTGCACATATGCTATTAAAGAAGATATACAATAGTGGAAATAGCATGGCTTTTTCTCAAATTGATTTAAATATTGGTTTGCTTGTGTAGTTTTGGAAAATTACTTAACCTGAAGCAAAAGGAATGACCGTGGATATGTAATTATGAAATCATGAATCAATCTCAAAGCCAGTACAGTAAATATGACATATCTTGAAAATTTTAAATTATATGTCTACCAAAATTAGAAGAAAAACAAGAAAGAAGATAAGAAATAGAATAAATTCATTTCTGGTCTCATGTGTAATAAATGTCAATCAAAGCAAGCTATAAATTGGGTAGCAAGGGTCAAAAGAATGGGACAAGGAAAGGGCTATGTGCTAATGTTATTTCACGTATTAAAATGTTAGAAAATAATACTTAAAGAATTAGAATTCAAAAAATGTATAAAATTAAACAAAAATAACCTATAAAGCAAAACGCGTGTTTTGAGATATGTTAAAAAATCAAAACTAAAAGAGAAAGTGAAAAATACAGAAATTGTATTTCCTATGTGTTTACAGAAGTAAAATATGAACAACTTTTAGACTATCAATTCATATCCATACTGAGGTGTAAACACTGTTTTTATGGAAACTACAGTTGTAGGTATTCCAAATTATACACCTACCACCTAATAGATATCTAAACAGATGTCTCTGAGAAGAAACTCAACCTTTCCTTTGAGAACTAAAGCCAAACAAACCTATATTTGTGCTGGATAAAAAATGGATAAATTCCACTTCTGTTTCAAGAACAGAATTCAAATTGGTTTATAAAGAAATATTCAACTCTGTGCTGGTGGAAAGGCTTGGGAAACCATGAAGTTAAGTTCTAAATTTCGGAATTAAATACAAAATGTCCAAGGAGGAGTTGCAAAGGATAAGGCTTAGAAAGAGAAACTATTAACTCACCAAATGTGTCATATTTATACCATGTGTTTCCAGAAGCTTACTGTCTGGGTGAAGCAGTATGTAAACACAGACTAAAAACTCCAGATGAACTGGGAAACATGCCTGTAGACAAGAAGGAGAGACACAACAGCACTGGAAAGTACCGTGAGCCACTTGTGAAGAGGAGCATGGGCTCTCCACATCAGCAAGGAAGGAAAGAGACTTTCATACACAGAGAGAATGAGAGGAGGAGGAGGAGGAGGAGGAG